>JAJEJO010002124.1:11618-23753 GCA_020662805.1 Glaucomys volans | reverse complement strand
AATGTTCCAAGGTCTATTAGCATTATTTAAAAGTAATTAGTCCAAAACTCCTGGAAAATAATCACTTGTATTTTAAAATGCAAGAGTCATTTTTCAATGTACATATTTACTTGCTTTTTGAAAATTATTAATTTTGAAATATCAAGAACAGTTTAACTTATTTTTTTTTACTTTCTTGCATCATCTCCTAGTATTATTGTACCCACAGTGAACTCTCAATTAGTTGTGATTAAAGTTGTTATTAGCAGGTTGGTTTGCTCTTGATTTGGGCTTAAGACACTTCTAGGACAATGGAAAACTTATTGAGAACTAAAAATCTTAGTTCTCAATTAGAATATGATTTCAAGTTATCAATACATTTAGTAGAAATCTCCTGGATAATTTTACTGTGACTCCACTTGACTAAGGTACCTAGTTGGTAAATTTTGTCTTTCAGCCTCATGACTGAAGTAGGTGACCTGGCAGAATTCAAGGACATCTAGAAATCACTATGACCAGTTTTGACATCCTTTCACTTGGGAGGAAATGACCTTGCCTGTGGTAAGGGGCTCACAGTTCTCTTGCTTCTCCTTCAGAGGCCTGAGGGTGATTTCAGGATTCATTTTCAGTTCCCGAGAGAATCTAGTTAAATTGAGAAGAAAACAATCATCATAAATCACATATGATGTCTTGAGACTTAACATTTTTCATACAACTCAGGCTACTTCGATCATGACACTTAAAGGACATACAATAATAAGGTATAGAGACCTCCAATAATCAGACCAAGGTGGTCTCAGAAGATGATATTGATGGTTTAAATAGTAATCTATGGGTAACAACTTGTTATTTAACACTGAATCAGATTAGCAGAGAAACCATCCCATCTTGGTCCCTGTCAATTTTATTAAGTTCAGATTCTAGAAAAATGTAAAAGAATTGCATAAGAGATTTCATAAACTGATTAATAAATGGAAATCAAATGCTATAGCAGATATTAGCTCTAAGATCTTTATTATAGACACAAGATTATTATAGAGCAACTAGTGTTAAAATCAAAATAAATAGCTCAGATATACACACATTTTATTTAGTTGTTTAGGTCTCAGTACCAATATTTTCTACAACTAGGACAATTTTAAACATATTATATCTATATACAGAAGCACATTGCATAAAAGACACACACTAAATTTTAGGTTCTTATAATTAGATTTTGACAAAAGAATTCATTTTAAAATTCATTTAACTGTTTGTTTGTATTAAACTAAGGGAGAAAAATTCAATATGATTTTTATGGCCATTACCTGATAATTCATGAAGGAAGTAAAACTCAAAATTCAGAGATCAAATCTCAATGCCTCTCTTAAACACTTATTATCATCCATCACTCATGAGTCTTCCAAAGCTTTTGTTAACCTGCTTTCAAATATATCTCCCACTGTACCCTTCTAGTATCATGTTAGCTAAAATTAAACTATTTTTATTTCTTTTACCTGTTTTATCCACTTCATACTTTTCTCCTGCACTTTTGCATAACCAAAATACTTGTGGAAAGCCATACTTATCCTTATAATCTCTTTTAAATAGCTCCTTGTTTATGTAGTTCCACATGTGTATCCCAAACCATAGTGATTCTCTTTTCCTAAATTCATGAAACTTAGATTACAGTTCTACCCAAACTTTTCAAGTCATGATTGGAGTAGACAAGCAATTGAACTATTGAACACACTAACATAAGCCAAAACAAAATTGGTGACAAGATTGTAGGTAATCTAAATGTGGTTCCAGAGGCAACAGTTTAACAAGTCCACCTAAGATGGCATATCTATAACCAGGTGTGACTTGAGGACAGAGTTGAATTCAAGATGGAATCTGAGAATTTCTCAAATGCCATCTTATACCCTGACTTTATCATTTCTCCTTGTTGCCCCATTTCCTGAACAGATCACAAACTTTTTGAAAGTAGTGTTGTCTTATAATGTTATTATTTTTTTCATTTTTTGATTCTTTCATTCATTTTGAATTATGGTGATATATACAGAAAATTTATCATTTTAACAATTTAAAAGAGTACAATTCAGTAGCATCAAGCACTTATTTATTTATTTATTTATTTATTGTTACAAGGAATTGAACCAAGAAATCTCAACCACTGAGCAATATCCCCAACCCTTTGTTGTACTTTTTATTTTGTGACAGAGCCTCACTAAGTTGCTTAGGGCCTCACTAAATTGCTGATGCTGGCTTTGAAATTTTGATCCTCCTCAGCTTCAGCTTCCCAAGCTGCTAGGGTTACAGGCAAGCATATTTATATTTTTATGCAACAATCACCATCATCAATCTCTAGAACATTCTCACTGAACTGCCCCTCTACCCTTGAAGCAACAAGTCCCCTCCCCTTCTCCCTTAGTCGCTAGCTACCATCCATTCTATGTGCTGCTCTAAATACCTCACAGAAATGGAATCATACAGTATTTTCTCCCTTTGTGTCCCTTGTTCACTAAACATAAAGTCTCTAAGATTAATTTATAATTGTTTTTAAACAGGATAGTGATTATCATTTTGAACAACACCAAGACTACTCAATACATTTGTGTCATGTACATGCTCCTCTCCAAGCTGCTTATGCTTAGTAGAACAATTATGTATGAGGAAAGCTAATTTTTGATTATATTAGAAATTGTGGATCATCTCTAAACTCTACTGCATTTAACAGCTTTGATTTCTTATTAAACCCTTTAAGTAAGAATCAATACAGTCATTTATTTGAAAGGCATTATGACTGACTTAGTTACTAATTGATGGTGATATTATGGATTATAGTTTATCACACAAAATCAGATTGTTTGGAGTTGACCCTAATAATTCAATTACTTTAAATTATAGTGTCATGATCACTGACAGGACCATGTCTCTTGAAAGTTGGTTTTTTGGAAGGTCTCTAATTTACTTGCTAAAATAATTATTCCTAAGATTCATCATTTTTCTCTAAATTATTGCTAGTGACTTGCTGGTTTATATCAGCAAATTGAGAACACTGACTTTCTTTGTTATTGCTTATGATCTATAAACTAACGGTCCTTTTTTCTAGGCAAGATCCTGTCTGTAATGTCTGACATATTGATAAAAGAAATTCAACAAACAAATTTTAAAAATATATATAAGCCAAACAATTTTGATAATAAATAGACTTGTATAATTAACACTAAAGGACAATTTCAATTTAAGCATTTTTCTAATGTCTACATTGTCCTAAATTTTATAAAATGTTACTATATCCTATTTTTTAATTCTAAGATTCTCTCCAAAAACCTTTGCAAATGAATTGATTTTTGCAATATTACAAGCAACCTAGTTGAAGAATTGATGTAAAATGCTTATTAATCCTGAGGACCTTATATACCCTTCCTTCAGATTCATAAATTCTATTGGTTATTAAAACTGATCATCTTAACATTTAAAACTGTAACTTAATTTCATGATGGGTATAGACTCTAAAAAACCAATTTAAAAATTGTTAGTTTATATTGTATATAATAAACAATGTAACCGGAAGAAATTTATTTACAATATATTTATGACAGAAAAGCACTGGTAATAGTGACTGAGACAATGCAGATGTTTTTCTCCTTCACGTAGAGAACTCCCAAAGTGTATTAAAAATTAAGTCAACTTTCCTGCACAAATTTGCTAACAATTTTAGTTCTACATTAATCAATGAGGGCTTTGCACAATGAAATAATATTAATGAAAGAACAGTTATGGGAACATATTCTGGTACCAGTTTTGAAAAAAGAAAATCTGAAGTCAGCATTGCTAATCCATTACAGAGAATGGGAGGTTTCAGATTTCTGTACAGTAATAACTTCCCTATTAACAGTTACGTGGATGAGTGCATTCGTCTACTAGGAAACATCAGGGATTTTGCTTTTTGTTTGTTTTATTCACATAAGCCATGATATAAAACATAACTGCATATAATACAAACATTATAGATTTAATTATTAAATAGACAGCATAAGTACTGATGATTCATCAGGTTCTATTTTTATTCTAATCCATTAATGAAACGAATTACAGATGGTCATCCACTTATGGTTCAGTTTGTATTTTGACTTTGTCATGGTCTAAAAGTGATGCTCATTCAATGGAAACCATACTTTGCATTTTGAATTTTGTCTTTTCCCAGGCTAGAAATATGCAATATGCTTCTCTCTGACAATGCTGGGCAGCAGCAGGGAGCCATGACTACCAGGGATCTACATATATAATCATAATATATAATCATAATCTGTACTATAGTGTACTGGGTGGCTAAGTTATGAGGGTCTGTAGTTTAGGAGTATTAGGAGCATTTTTGATATTTTCAACTTACAATGGGTTTGTCAAAATATAGCCCCATTGTACATCAAGGAATATCTGTTTATTATCTATGTAAAGTGAAAATTCGAATTTTTCATATCTGTTTCCCTGGCCCAGTTCTCCTTTACTGTGTCACTCAGAACTTGATCAGAAAAGAGAAGCCACTCTATGCAATCGAAGTTTTAATGATTTAATATTAATTTAGTTTATTTGTTGTAAGGACTAGTAAAGTATTATTGTAAATTTCATTGAGCATCATGTAAGCTGCATCCAAGTGTCAGGAAAGCACCCACTTGGAAAGCTGAGTTAAAACTATCAATACATCCTGTTCTCAAAGAATTACAAGAATCTGATTCACACAATCTATGAAGTTTACACATTTTGTGTCAGTTTTATAACAATGAGTCCTCAGTGGGAAGTGTGGAGCCACTGGGAGTCTTACATCTCCCTTGCATTTGTCTGTTTGATTTCTCCTTCATTTCTCATTTTCATATCTTGGACTAGGTCCCTCTCATTAGCAAATGAGCCTTATATGAAGCAACAAAGCAACAAAACTTCTGGGAAATGTAGTTCCTAGCAACACAGAGAAGACTGGGAGAAGGATAGAGGTGATGTCAAGTTAAAAACTGATAATCCCACAGTATATCTTAAATGTACATTGCTTTTTTCATAGCTGAGCTTCAAATAAGCTTTAGGCTAATGTGATACAACTACTTACATGCTTACCCTGTCCTTGACAGAGGAGACACAAAGTCTGGTATGTCATCCCTTTATTAAGTGTAATGTTTATTTGTCTTCTACATCCATTATAAAACTATCTTTGCATCCTTATATGTAAATATCTAGATATCCATAATTGAAACACTGAAATACAGGGTTAAACAATATTTATGCATTTATATTTGACAGACATAAAGAAAGAAAATAATAATGCAAAAACTGGTTAATATATGCAGATACATAAATATCAAATCATGTAAGTGAATATATAATACAAGCACATTCCTACAACTGGAAAGATGTGCATGGATGGTACTAAAAACTTCTTTCATCTAATTCAGTAATTCATGATTGCTTTTGATTTCAGCCTGCATTGTAGCATGTGATGAGTTTTTCCTTGGCATAGTAATACAAGTCTTTATTCCAGAAGGAACTGTGTTACTAGTCATCTTCTCTGGGTTGAGTTCCTGTAGTTTACACTAGCTTTTCCTTTTGAATATGAGAACCACCATATTGGTCTCTCTTATGTATTTGCAGCTCAGTATTTTGAATTACTCCTGTCAGTAGAGAAAGTCTTTTGATGGGGAACAAAAGACTAATGTAACTAAAAGACAGGTTACCATCTGAGCTTTCTGCTGACTTGTACCTTTGTTGCTTCCACTTGGGAAAATGTTCCAGCACTGAACAAGATCTCGACTGGCCAGTAAAAATGGCAGACTGAACCACAAATATAGGTTGCATATAGAGGTTATCTTATCTGCCTGATCATTAAGACTTTCAGGGCACCCTCTTAGTGAGTTCTAATCAATTTGTGACTTTATGAAAGTCCATCCTAAAATTTCTTCCCTAGAATTTGTCACTAAATTTGTTTCTTTTTTTTTTATTTCAAAACGTGATCTAATTAGTTGTACATGACAGTAGAATGCACTTACATATTTTGATATATCATACATAAATGGAGTGTAATTTCTCATTTTTCTGATTGTACATATTGTAGGATCACATCAATCATACAGTCAAATATGTACATGAGGTAACAATGTCTGTTTCCTTTAGCCAAATCATTAGCTAATGCCCATGAAACTATAGAAGTATGTGTCTCTTCCCATTCCTTCCAGACAAAGCAAACATGCAAATGTAATTCTTGAAATTCTTCTGATTGGGGGTGACTTTTACCATTGTCTTTTAGAACTACTGCAGAGTGATTAAAGCAACAGGTTATAGATGCACCCCTGTCTGTCCTGGCAATGATGAGCCATAAGGCACCACAAACGCTCCTTTGGATAAAATCATTCTCACTTCTGCTCCAATTATGCTGCCCAGTATATAACCAAGCCTGTGTTACCTGTGAGGAGGAAGGACTGCCACTTGTTCTTTCCTTCTATGGGGCTCCATTATCTCAGGTAAGAGAAGAAGAATACTCCAAAGAATTGGATTCAGAAACCAAACTTCAATGGTGGTAACTTCCACTATAATTTCTCTTCTGAAAGTGAATTCTTGTTAATGATCTAGATACTCTCTTGACCTCTGTAAAGAAAGAATAAAAATCTTAGCCAGAGAAGGTACTGTTCTTCAGGAATGGCATTTGTATTAATTTTTTAGGACTATTGCAATAATGTACCATTAACTGGGTGCCTAGCACAACAGAAATTATTATCTTACAATTCTGGAGGTTTGAAGTCTGAGATGGAGCTGTTGCTAAGTTTGGTCACATTACTTTTGAAGATTGTAAGATACTGCTCTCCATGTCTCTCCCACTTTCTGGTAGTCTGGCCTCCCTTGGATTGCAGAGGTGTTACTTTCATCTCTACCTTCATGGCAACTCTGCATTCTCTGTACCTGCAAGTTTGGATCTTGTGTCCAAATTTCCTCTTTTATACAGATACCAGTCATATCAGATTAGAACCCATCCCATTGACTTCATCTTGGTGAATTGAATACGCAACCATCTTTTTTTCTATGTAAGGTCACATTCCCAAGTGTAGAGGGTTAAGATTATAATATAAGAATTTAGGGAGCACAATTCAACTCATACCACCAGTGGGGTACTCGGATTTATCAAAAAGTACCCAGATGTCCATTCTTTTTCTCAGGATTCTCTTTATTCTGAATCAATGCCTTAACAAAGAGATTAGATGGGACTGTTAGTTAATTTATTTTAAATAATCAAGCTGCTCACAAGAATGTCAGATTTTAGGCTTGGTTTTCACAAATATTGATCATGAAATTATAAAAAAATTATTGTGGAGCTTTGGCCTTAAGTTGGAAATTTGAACAATGTATATAACCTTTTCCTTCTTCAAGCTTCTCAGTGCATTTAGAAGATGCCAGCTCATCTCAGAGCTCTTGTACTCTTTATTTCCTCCATTATATTGTATGGCTGTTACTACTTGATTTCTCAAATTTGCTTTTTATAGTCACTTAATTACATGGTGTGTTTTAGATTCTGTGAGACCTACTGAAGCAAAAACTGCTTGAGCTAGGATCACGTCAGGAAAACAGAAGCTGCTCTATGTATTCGGAGTGGAAAGATGGTACAGGACTGGCAACTCAGTGGTTTGGGGGAAATGTTGGTGGGACAGCATGTAGAAGCCAGTGCCAAAGATAAGGCTGATATCTGTGAAGGCTGAAGAAGAAAACAGTGAAGATCTTAACATGAAACTCAAGAGCTGTTCTCAAAAGCTCAAAAGAAAGCTGCCCCATGGTGTAAAGCCTACACCAACTATCTCATTCTACAGAAGAAAATGAGTAGTTATCAAGAGCTATTAGTAAGCCATCACATCTTTCCATTTTGACTGCAATTCTCCCTTGAGGAAGACAGCTTTCCCTGTTCTTTCATTTTCAAAGTTGAGTCCTTTCATCCACCAAGTCTTGAATATGATACAAAAGATAATTCTGGCAAACTCAGTGTTGTTCAATAAGTGGTGTTAATTTTGCTGCTTTGAAAACAGATAATTAACTACAGTTATTTATTCTTTAAATTATTGTATATGTAACATTATATATAATCTTCATTATATGTCTTCAGTCCAGGAATTATCATCCTTTGTATACTTGGCATGTTGAATGTCACCCAAAATTACATATGTTGAAGAGTTTGTTCACAGGATGGTGCTATTGGGAGGTTTGGTGTAGTGGGAGGTTCTTTGGTCACTGGTTGCACACCCTTGAAGGGGATTGTGGCACCACAGCTTCTTCCTCTTTCTCTTTTGCTTCCTGATCAGGAGGTAAGTAGTTTGCTCTGCCATGAACTTCTCACCATCACCCTCCAGCATGCCCACCAGAAGACCAAAGCAGAGGGTCCACCTGATCCTGTACCTTCAAACTGCAAATCAGAATATCTTCCCTCTTTATTATCTCAGGATTTCATTACAGTGACAGAAAGCTGATTAACACATCCTAAATACATTTGCAATACTCTCACCATCCAATCTGCCCCTTCAGAAGATTAAGAGCAAACCTTTGCTATTGCAATATCCAGCCTCCTTGGACTAATCTCCAAGGCATTCAGTATGCTTATCTCTACAGCCTTACTCGTAACATTTACTTTTAGCTAGGTCTAACTAGGGCAATATGGGCACAGCAAAGCCCTGTGCTTTTTTGTTCCAGTCCAATCCTGATAAACTTAAATACTATGTCCTCCTTAGAACCCTTCCCCTTAGCCCAAATCAGATGTAGTCAGTTCTCTTTTTAAAAATTTTTCTGTAGTTGTAGATGGAGAGCACGTCTTTATTTTGTTTATTTTTTTATGTGGTGTTGAGGATCAAACTCAGTGCCTCACACGTGCAAGGCAAGCACTGTGCCACTGAGCTATAGCCCCAACCTCTAGTGATTTCTTTTTGCATGGAACTTTACTTATACCTCTATGTGGCAGCCATTTTATCCTGCCTTATATTTCCTTTCAAAATTATGGTTTTCTTATTCAGTCTGAGTGCCATATTGCAAATCCAAAGTACCACAGGTAACCCCCATCTTCTAGTCCCCCATCTTCTAGTCTTTCCCACTGTATATTCAGAGATCTGTATTTGTCAAGTTGCCTCTGGAAAAGATAGGGCATTTGGAGACATTTGGTATTTGGGAGAGTTATTGTAGAGTGTGATAAAAAACAATGATATCTAAAGCCCTCAGTTTCAATATAAAGCCTCATATGTGAGTACACCTTCTTGCCCTGGAGAGAGTGAATCTCAGAAAGGGATGCCCTTTGACAAAAGATAAGTTTTCTGCCCAGACACTTTTAAAGGGCATGTGACCCGTGTGGTATGACAAAACACCAAGACCCATCACATTATAGACTAGTGGCCTCTGAGATCTAGGATGCTCAGAGTATCAAGGTGGGCTCCAGGTTGGCCATTTCTGACTTTACTTTGTAGGAACTCTTTCTAAGAAACAACTATGTATCAGTAGTTCATAGTGTTTAATTATCCACTAGTGTTTCACATACTACAATTAATTTATAAAACTACTTGTTTGTGAAATGTATATTAATTATTGTATTATGTTTACCTGTATAAATACATATTTTTTGTTTCAGGGTAGATTTCTAATTCACGAGAGAAATAAATGGATCTTATGCATAGAAATATTACAGTGAAACATTTGAAAATTGAAATGAAGATAATATCTTGAAAGCATCAAATGAGATATGATATGAGAATAAGATTAACAGCTGCCTTCTCGCTAGAAATGATTAAGACTATGGGATGGTGGGCTAATATATTTAAAGTGCTGAAAGGAAAAATGAAAGGCCTAAAATGTATTCTACATTCAACCAAAATATACTTCAAAACTGAAGGGGAAATGCATTCCCAGAGAAATGAAACTGAAATAATACATTGCCAGCAGATGACTTAAAAGATATATCCCAGTATTTCATTGTGAGAGGAATTGGACCCAAGCAGTAATGCTTATCCATTATCCACACAGAAAAAAGTAACACATGTAAAGATGATTACACAGATGAATGTAACAGATAGTGAAATGCATATTTTCTCTCATCTTCACTTAACTCATTTAAAGGAATATTACATAAAATAATAATATAAACTGTACCTTTGGAGTCACACAATATAAACTGTGAGTCTTATGCAAAAGTACAAATTTAATATTACATACACATTTAATAAGACTTTATAGTATGAAGACTATCATATAATTAATAAACATTTCTTACATATGCATACATATGACAATAATAACAAAGGAGGTAAAAAATGGAGTTAGCACATTTCACAACACTATTGCTGCAGATTTTATGCCAAATTGTTTTTGGAAAAGTGGGTGTGACTGGTATGTGAAGTTTTTAGAAATAAATTGTGCCAGTATTACATAAAACTTATCTATTGCTAAATTTCCTTTGTTGCAAGATTAGGATGCTGAGAGTACTTGTGAAAATATTTTAATAAGATGGAGACAATTATGTAGTGAAATACAGTATTTTGGAGCAAAGTTTCTGTACCTAATGAAATTAAATTTCATTAATCTGTGATAGATTTTATTAACTGAAGTAGACTGTATTAATCTAAAGTAGATACATTAAAATAATTCAGTATGAAATATTTAAAACCAAAGAACACAGAAATAGAAGTACAGAAGAAAAAACACAAGACAAACACTAAGAAAAAAGTGGATGTAATTTTAATCATATCAATAATTATATTAACTATACATTGATTTAAAGAAAACAATATAAAACATGTTCAGACTCATTAAAAACAAATAAGTCTGACTAATGTTGCATTGTGTATATATACCATATTTTCTTTTTTTAATTTTAATTTTTTTATTTTTACAGACTTCATTTTGATTCATTGTACACATATGGGGTACAAATTTTCATTTCTATGGTTGTGCATGATGTACATTCATATCATTCTTGTTAATCACACATGTACATAGGGTAATGATGTCTGTCTCATTCCACCATTTTTCATACCCCCATCCCCTCCCCCTCTCCTTTTCCTCTACATAATCTAAAGATCCTCCATTCTTCTCTCCCCTCCCCACCCAACCAGATTCTATATCATCATCCACTTGTCAGAGAAAACATTCAGCCTTTGTTTTGGGGGGATTGGCTTATTTCCCTTAGCATGATATTCTCTAGTTCCACCCATTTACCTGCATATGCCTCAATTTCATTCTTCTTTAAGGCTGAGTAATATTCTATTGTATATGTGTACTGCATTTTCTTTATCTGTTTGTCTGTTGAAGGGCACCTAGATTGGTTTCATAGTTTGGCTATTGTGAACTAAGCTGCTATAAACATTGATGTGGCTGTGTTACTATAGTATGAAGTTCTTTGGGTATAAACTGAGAAGTGGGATAGCTGAGTCAAGCAGGTAAATGGATGGAGATGGAGAATATCATCTAAGTGTAATAAGTCGATCCCCAAACACCAAAAAATGAATGTTTTCTCTGATATGTGGATGCTAATTCACAATGAGCTGGGAGTGGTGGCTGGGGAAGAATAGAGGTACTTTGGATTAGGCAGAGGGGAGTAAAAGGAGGGAAAGGGGTATGGGTGTAGGAAGGATAATAGAATGAATTGGACATTATTACGTGACATACATGCATGATTACATGAACAGTGTGATTCTACATCATGTATAACCAGAGGAATGAGAAGTTATACTCCATTTATGTATGATGTGTCAAAATGTATCCTTCTCTCATGTCTAACTAATTAGAGAAAATAAAAAATGAATGAATAAATAAATAAATGCATACATAAATAAAAGGAAAAATATAAGCTGGTGCATGCCTATGATCTCAGCAACTTGGGAGCTTGAGGCTGGATTTGAGTTTAGCTTAAGAAATTTAGCAAGGATCTAAGCAACATAGCAGAATTCTGTCTCAAAATAAAAATGAATAAATATAAAGGACTTGGGAAGGCTTAGTGGCAGAGTGCTTGCCTAGCACGTTGAAGGCCCTGGGTTTGATCTCTGTCACTGCCAAAGAAAAAAAAAAAAGGAAAAACAGGACTAGGGAAGGAAAGGCTGGGATGTAGCTCAGTAATAGAAGTGAAAAGTGAGTCTGGGTTCCAACCCTAATACCAATAAATTAATAAATACACAT
>JAJEJO010002124.1:0-11218 GCA_020662805.1 Glaucomys volans | reverse complement strand
AGAATTCATGAATCAAGGTGGAAATGAGGAGCACACTTTTATCCCAGCAAATCAGGAGGATGAGGCAGGAGGATTGCAAGTTTGAGGTCAGCTCAGGAAATTTAGCAAATCTGTGTCTGAAAATAAAATAGAGAGAGCCAGGGTATGGCTCAGTGGTAGAAGACCTCTGGGTTCAATCCCCAGCAATGAAAAAAAAATCATGACTCAAAGAAAAATTCACAAGGGAAATTGGAGATCAATTTAAATTCAATGTAAATGAAAATAACATATGGAAATAGCAGGATATAACTCAAGAAGTGATCACAGAGAAATTAATAACTGTAAATATCTACATTAGAAAAGAAGAACAATTTCAAGTGAATAATGTAAACTTGCACTTTGAGAAAACAAAAAATAAAGATCATACTAAACCCCAAGCAAGAACAATGAAGGAAATTATAAATATTAGAATATGAATGAATGAAATAGAAAATAAAACAAAAGATCAGCTTCTTGTTCAGTGACCCAGAAACTGGTTCTATGAACCAGATCAGAATAATTATTAAAATTTGATTTTTGAGGAAATAAGAGAGAAGATACAAATTAATAAAATCAATAAAGAAAGGATATCATTAAAATAAATTATGATGAACAAGTCTAAAAGTATTTAATTCAGTGTACAGTAGAATGCAAATTAAAAATGTTTCTAATGGAAATAAAATTGACATAAAAGAGGCAATACTGCAGAATATATTTTTTAAAAAATCAAAGATGTTACTTTTTGAAATATATTTCATCTCAATTGACAAACACTAACATGGGGAAAAAATGAACACCTTTATAATACAGAATTCAGGTTCACACATTAAATGTTTAGCTAACGTGGCCAAAATGCAAATCCTGACCAATCACTTTTTTAAGAAGTAGGTTATTGAAAATAATGTTTCATTTTCTTGAGTCTCAATCTCTTTATTAGTAGAATGAGAATAATAATACCAACATAAGAAATAAATATTAGGAAGAGAAGGTCACAGGTGTTAAATGCTTAGCATAGAGCCAGCCACCTAAATGCTAAAGAAAGTAATATATTACATCCTGGTAGAGTTTCATTCAAGTTGAAATTTATTTATCTGTAAGAAAACTTGAGTACCCAAGAAAGAATTCCATTTAGAATAAAATCCTACGCTATTATACTGTTAAAATGGTATATGAATATAGTTTATGTATAGGTAAGAAAACTCTCCTTACTCATTTTAAAACAGATTAAGCAAAAAGTATTGCTTTAGAAAAAAATTCTTGCAAATTGGCTTTAACATCTAAAGGTAACAAGGAAAACAATGTGGAAATATATTATCATAATTTCTACAATTTCTGTATGAGGGTAATAGTAGCTACCTAAATAATAAACCTTGAGAATGTGGATGAGTTGGGAATTGATGGGTGATGTCACCTATTTAAAAGATCCTCCAGTTCTTGTTTAGTTCTGCAGGTGCTTTAGAATTTTCTCCAAAGAAATGCCAAAATTCTGAAAGGCTGAGAGGAGGGTGACTGCCAATTATAGTCCCAGTTGAGACGCAAACAATCCCACTCATCAGTAAGCAAGTAGGTGAACCCTTCAAGAAGTTTCTTATACTAATACTGCAGTAAATGTGGCGAGTCCGTCATGGAATATTTCAATACACTGTGCATGTCATTTGGATTTACAAGCAACCCACTGAGAATGTGGAGACCTACTTTTCCCTTTCTGTGATTTCTGTGCATATTAAGAAGCAGCCCTAAATTTTATCCCGTTCTAAAATATTTGGTTCTGTAGTTTGCAGGAAACATGTTTTCTTTCCCTAATTTAAAGAAAGTCATTTATTTCCCAAGAAAACAAACCCCAGCTAAAATTTGCCATTACATTAGAAAAGATTTGCTCCTGTAGATTCCTAATATAAAGAGATAGAGAGAAGCAAATAAATGATTGAAAATCTAGAAGTGAAAAAATAAATAAGCATTAAATAAAACACTCAGGAAAATTGATGAATTTTTTATTCTTATTGAGGCATGTGCAAATTATCAGTAGTCTACTGTAGATTTATGCTATCAAGATAACTACATATTATTTCAAAAATAATGTAACATAAATATAGTAATACTATTTGGAGAGGAAATATTAAATGCCACTCATCAAGTTAATGGCCTCTTACAGTCAAATCTCCTTGAAATATGTGCCTATCATGTGCTAGTGATGTTAATAATTTATATGCCATTGAATTGAAATGGAACTCTGAGTCTCTATGAAAAACTAAAGTTCCAAAATTATTACATTATCTGAGATTTTCTTCAGAAGATACACAAACATCTTTTTAAATGATTGGCAATTTTTGAAGGCAGGACCCATTTTCTGCCTCAGTTTTAGCTGAATCTGCCATGTGGTTGGTGTCTTCTGGTGGTGGGCCTGAGGGAAGCTCACACTGTGCTTTTGTGGTATTTCCATTTAGTGGAAGTATACAATTTATTTCAAAGTGTGATAGACACATATCAAACAACATGAGAGGACATCTTCAACCTGACTTACTTTACTAACACAAAGCAAGGACCAGGGTATTTTCCCTGTAA
Organism: Glaucomys volans; assembly: GCA_020662805.1. Taxonomy (NCBI): domain Eukaryota; kingdom Metazoa; phylum Chordata; class Mammalia; order Rodentia; family Sciuridae; genus Glaucomys; species Glaucomys volans. Next base: position 8,638 of record JAJEJO010002124.1, on the reverse strand, counting down.
CATATTAGTATTCATTGAAAAGATTAAGTTCTTAAACTTTGGGATTTAATATAGCATAATGATAAAGAATAGGGACGGGGAGTCAAATAGTATAGATTTAAATTCTTACAAGGTGAGTTACAAGGTGTATAATTTGAAGTAACAGTCTCCATGTGTTTCAAATTCCTTATCTATAAAATAGGAGACTCTCTCTACCTTATATGTTTATTTGTGGATTAAATATACAATTCACATATAGTTCTTATTACTGTTTCTGGCCCATAATTAATAATCAAAATAACTATTACCTTCTTGGTTGTCTTTAAGAACAGCAACTAAAAATTTATTTTCAGTCATATTTTGCCTACTGTTATCTATTGTTGTATTCACTCTATTATTTTATGTGTTAGAAAGAGTATAGTCTATATAACATTTTCAAAGTATTTGTGAATCAATATATTAAATAACTCAAATATGTGTTTACTATGTTTTAAGCACTGTTAGTTATTGATGAAATAAGAGTGACAAAATAGAATTGTTAAGTTTATTTAAATTTCATATTATGGAAGAATTTAGGTAATAATAGGAGGGAGGGGTAACTTCTATTTTCTTATAATTAAAAAATGAAAATTTACCCCTCAGTGTTAATTTAAAAAGAACATTATACTCTCTTTCTGTCTCTCTCTCCCTCTTATCTATGCATATATATATATATATACAAATTATTTATTGTAAAGCTAAATATTGATCTGATATAGAAATAGGCAGTTTCTACCAACTCTATGCTGCATTCCGTGCAATCGCTACCTTTATTCTTAATATCCTTCACCTAATGAATCAAACAATTGTCAAATCCTCTGTACCAGGCTCTAAAAGGAACTCTGAACCTAGCACTGATGAGAAATTCCCATCCTCACCCTGTGAGAGTGTGGGCAAGTTCTGCAAACAGAATGTGAGTTCATTTATTAGTAAAGGTGTAAGCAATGTGCTGTGGAAAAAGGGAAGTAAGCAGAAAGAAGGAACATTTTAGATTTTAAGACAAAAAAGTTGACAAATGGAAATAAGTATATGAAGACAAAAATTTATAAAATATAAAGAGTGTATACAAGAGCCGGGCGTGGTGGTGCACGCCTGTAATCCAAGCGACTTGGGAGGCTCAGTCAGGAGGATCGCAAGTTCAAAGCCAGCCTCAGCAACTTAGCGAGGCCCTAAGCAACTCAGTGAGACCCTGTCTCTAAATAAAATACAAAATAGGGCTGGGGATGTGGCTCAGTGGCCGAGTGTCCCTGAGTTCAATCCCTGGTTCCAAAAAAAAAAAAAAAAGAGTGTATTCAAGGATGTTATATTTCATACTATATTAGTAATAGTAGAATATGTATTTGACTGAAAGTAGATTTGGAAAGAAAAGAGAAGAAAACAAACAGCAATAACTGACTTCCGGCTTAAAAATGTTATGAGAAAGCAGTGATTAGTAATGTTCTCATAACTAAAGGAGGAATCTAACCTGAGTCTCCAGATTGAGGAAGAATTTCTTCACAGCACTGGGATGGGCTGAAGGAAGGTCATGTAATATTTGTAAATAATCACTAGTTACAAACTAGAGATTTTTTTTTTTGAGAGAGAGAGTGAAAGAAGGCAAATGTCACATGTGTATCATAAAACAAGCTAAATTAACTATCTGAAGAATGCCCACAAGGCTGAGAACTAACATTCAAATTTTACTTTTATGAATGCCAGTCTTAGCAGTATAAACATAAAGAAAAATATACAAGTTTCATATTTGATGTTTTGAGACACAAGAGAGTAAGACCACCCTGAGATTTCTGGCATAAGATTCTCATTGATCAGGGAAATGACCCTGATTATTAGTCAAAAAAGGATAATAGGAAATTTTGTCAGCAACATATGAAAGATGGACACCCTATTTTTTCAGAATTCAGGTAAAAATTCCACTATTTTTTGTTTCTGTTGTTATTTATGCCACAAACCAAGGCCATAGTGATGGCACCTATTTGAGATCTTTAGCTAAGGGTTAAATAAGTAAACTTTTCGTTGTTAGTCAATTATTGAAGAAGCATCATGTATTTGGCAGCCTTATGACTTTTTGAGTGTTGGTTTTCAGTTTTATAGGTATCTACAAATGAGCAAGAGTCATCTTATAAATTTTCTTATAAATTCATCTTATAAATTTAAATGTCATCTAATCAGTACAGAATGAGTTCTAAATTCTCTCTCATGACTAAAAACTGTAGGTTGGAATTTGAACACACAAGGACTTGCAAAATAAGGGGAAGTACTCAAGACTCTTAGTGTATAATTAGGAACTGATGGGAATTTTTCTTTGGTTGAGTGGTATAGAATTTTTAAGTTCCACCTGGTTGAAGGTAATAAATCTTCTATTTATATGAATTGCTTGAGATTATTACATAGCTTTTTGCAAACCCAGACTGAATAGAAGTAAAATTACATTGGGAAAGAAAGAGCAAGTCAAAGATTTCTGCTGAGACTAGTCCCTCATGCACTAACAAGTGTCAGGAAATGAATCTTTCACTTGCTTCCAAGTCAGCCAGAATTTAGTGCAGCCCATTAACAGTGGCCACTCCATGGATGGTTTCATCTCAAATGCATTCCTCACTTTGGCACACTGACCCATCCATGGCTGCCTTTTCCAGACTACTGTGATAAGTACTTTGTGGTTGAATTTGGCCAAAAAGAAAGAAAAGGAGCCACCAGGTAACATCCCTGGCAAAAACCACTTCCCCAGGACTGGTCTCCTGTGGTTCCAGGTTCCAGGGAGTGATGCAGGTTTCTTAGCTCTGAAAAAAATGCTCTTCTTTTGTTTTTCTAGTTTAGCAGTGGCAAGAGATTTCTATTGTTGTTCTCATTGGTTCTCCTCTGCTGTTCCATCCGGATTTATTGGGTTTTCCATTATCTTTGTGACTGGCTTCCTGAATTAAATTGTATTTGTTTAAAATATTCAGAGAAGCATTTGCTATTTTGGTTTGAATTAATCAATATTATTCTTGGGACTAGGGGTAATCCCCCAACAGAAATCCTCAAGTTGTGTTTCTGAGATTATTTGCTCACCTGTTTGAGTGGGAGTTTGATCATCAATGGCTTGCAGTAGTGTTACGATTATATGAATCATCACCTGCAGTTGTGTAGGCTAAAGTGCTAGTCAAAAAGAGAACTAGAAAATCAACGTGTGCTCTCACTTGACCATTCACCACAACAACAACAATGATGATGCTTATTCAAACTACAAGTTGACTCCACACTTTCTGCCAGCACTTAGGCTGGCACAGGAGAGATTTCAGAAAAAAATCAGAGCTGACATTTAAAAGATGTTTTTTTTCAACTGTTTGAATTTGCAGGGAAACAGTTGTTAAACGGTACTAAAATCTAATTGTTCAAATAGCAGAATCACAGGCAAAAATGAACACAATTTTACTAAGAAGGTCTTGCATAGTGAGGGCATCAATGAGGGTGGAATACCACTGCAAGACCGGATGGACACATGTGAGCTTACTCAAATAAACCTGAGAACCTTTCATCATAATTTCCCTGAACCTCCTTTGTAAGAAGATGCAAATTTCTCTTCCTTTTCTAAGGAAACTAACTGTATTACTCATAGTCTATCAAACACAGCAGGCATACTCTGAGAGAATTTTAACATTAACTTGAACATATCTCTAAAGGGTATACTAATGTTAAGGAAAAAGGGATACTGAAGCACTCAGGAACTTTTACCTATGGTTGACTTTACCATCCATGAAAGAGCAAGGGGAGAAAAGTGGAGGTCACATTTAGAACTATTCATTGGGAACCCTGCTTGCTGAGAAATGAACCCACTACCCAAATTTTAATCCATATTTTTTATTTTGTTTTTTGTTTTTTCTCACCTACTTTGAGATGTCACACATTGGTGTCTTCACTGGCCAAACCCAGTAAAAGCCAAAGGATAGGAAGGCATGATCTACAAAGACAAGCCTCTAGAGATAGCAGGTAACAAAGTACATAAAACAGACTGGATGTGGAAGAGAACAAAGAGAGATGATCAAACACATTCTATTCCTTCTGCTAATTTTCATCCATACCTAATCTTGGCTCAGAGAGAAAAGGGAAAAAGAGCTATACCCATTGCAGGGAAGATACCTGATGATTGAAGGATACCCTCAATTCAGTTACTCTTCCCCACGGAACCCAAATTAAAACATTAGCCACCATCTTTTCTTTTCAGGTAAGGTAATATGGAATTTAGGGGAAAGAGAAGATTAACTGAAGATATAGCTACCGCAGTGCTGAACCATGCAACTAGTCACCAGGCATAAATTCATAATTGTAGCTTCCTCCTTCACCAATCAACCCAAGTTCTTCTTACCGTATGACAGCATTTCATCCGGGGGAAAATAACATTTCTTATACTTTGAAAGCATCTCTATTTAGCAGAATAGCCCAAATACAGATTATTTTAGGATCTAAGTCTTTGATGGATTTGTCTTACTGCATTGACATAGATTCCCATTGATGATTATTAATGGTGATGGGAATAATAAGAACTTCAGCAAATCTCCCATAGAAGTCTTCTTATGCTCTTGTAAAAGAATAGCATGACAATTTTTCTTCATATGGAATTAAGCACTCTCACAAATCAATTAGCCTTATTCTCCACTGCTGTTTCAATAGCATGAGGAGTCTCAAATGAACTGTGGACAGTCTCTGCTACCTATGTGACAGATATCCTGACTGTACTTACTAGTATATGCTCACCTCCTTTGCCCACTACTACCTCTAAACCCACTAAACCAATGGCTGCAGAAGTGAGCAGCAAATGTTCCACCGTGTGTGCTATAGTTTGGATAGTAAGTCTCCCCCAAAGGTTGATGTGTCACAAGTCTTGCTATTGGGAGGTGGTGGAGCCTTTAGGAAGTGAGAACTACTGGGAGATCTTCTTGTCATTTGGCTGATGCCCTTCAAGAGAATGTGTAACCCTGTCCCTTATTCTGTCTTTTTGACACAGGCATGAGGTGAATATGCTTCTTACATGATCCACAGAATATACTGTACCATCATAGGTACAAAGTAATGGAACTATAGAGCTATTGGTCATGGACTGAAATCTCATAAACTGTGTGTCAAGATAAATATTTTCTCTTTAAAAGTTGATTTTCTCAGGTACTTTGAAATAGTTACAGAAAGCTGACTAATGCAATGGGTTAGAAAATATTTCAGTAAAAGAGACTCATGTTTTCCTTGTTTCCATACTCAAACATTCTAACTAAAGAGCTAAAGAGAAATTGTAATCAGAAATTGGACTACAATGTAACTGCAGGATACAGGTCAATCTTCAGTAGGCTATAAAATTGTTCTATCAGACTCTTTTTGCTCTAAAACGTTCATGGTAAAACCAAAGAATCTCTTGTACCTGAGTTCATTGTTAAATTTATGTGATTATAAAATGAGTTTGTTGTTTGTAGTCAAAGATATATGGGATAAGATGGCAATAAATAAGACATTCGGTAAATTCACTAATGGATGTTCTGGCAGAAGTATTTCAGACAGGGAAGGCGAGTTCACATGTACTTATTCTCATGAAGACAAATCACTGGCTCACACCTGTGGAAAAGGGCCAAGAGGAACCTTACTATAATATCTGTTAGCAGATTAGCAGATGATAGCCAAATTAGCCTTCATCAGCAAAGGACCATGGCTTTTGAACCTGTGAGTTGCCCATATCTCTTCCTACATATTTGTTTGTACGTGGACCCCTTGAGGAGGCAGTGGGGCACCTAGAGAATAAGGGCATACATCAGTATAATGATTCATCTTATCCACCTGATTATGTGGTCCCCTCTATAGGGATTACTAATGGAAAGCTTCTAGCTGATACAATAATGCTCACCTCTTTTGCTCATTCTAGAATCCCCATCCATGCCGTGACCTGCATGGCAATTTACTCAGGTTGCCCAGCTAGGCAGTGAGGGGATTGAGAAAAGACAAACAGACACACAAATAGAGGAAAAGCCAGGTCCCAGTGGTTCAGCCAACCCCCAATGTGGGAAGATTGACCACAGCAATCTCAGCATGTTTATTATGTAGGTTTAAACATCAAATGGATTTATTGTAAGAAAGTTTCTTCAAAGCAAGCAAAATCAGGGTCATGAGTACGAGCAGCCTGATTATTATTATTAGCTTGTGCCCCTAACTTTCTACCCCCAAACTGTTGTCTGGACCTCAAGGACAAGAACTGAAGAGCTCCATGGTTGGCACAGAACCTCCTATTGAGCAGGGTGTCACCTTAGCAACTAGACTCTCTTGATCAGTGCCTTCATGCCAAGAATTCTCTGGAGGGTCATTTCCTCTATCACAGAACAGTTCAGGACCCATAGTTCAGTTGGCGCCAACACATCCATATACAACTACCCAGTCCTTCTTGTTGCAAATATTCCAACTTATTTAATTATTTTTCCAGTGAGAGGACACTTAGCCATTACCCATGAATCAGTATGTATCAATGTCATACATGTTTCTTTCCAATATAGATTGAGAGAGAAAAAAACTAGATATAATTCCTTGACAGTCAGCTCTAGAGACTTTTTTTTTTTTTACTTTCCCAAGTCAGGTATATGTAATGTAGCAACTATATATTGCCAGATGGAACATTATACTGTGCAAATCCATCTCTTTAAGAGATCTATTAGTGCCTATGGGGATATTCAGTAAAAAAGGATGAAGTTAGTTTCAGTGTTTGTGAGTTTGACACCTCTGCTTATGGTAATTACTTGTGTATTCTAGACCTTTTAGAGCTAAGTGTCACATACATTATTTCCTTTTTACAAAGAAATGCTGTTGCTAATATCCAACATTATGAATTTATGAATAATATAGACACAGTATGAGAAAGGAGGAAGATACATGGACTCTGAACTTGATCATTCAGTTGGGGCTTGCAAAGGCCCCATTCCGCAGGCCTATCTGCCACACAGATTTTCTTCATTATTAACTGTGCTATGTCATTAAGTACAAGTGGTAAAGCAGCTTGCATTTCAGGCTAGGTCTGCTGCACAGCCTTCTCTTGCTCCAAGTCCTGCTCAGAACTGCCATCATTATGAATTTCACAGTAAATGAGAGAGGACAGCACAAACTAAAATTCAATAAAATCTCAAAATAATATAATTTGGATTCATTTTTTCCTGAACAGCAATACAAGGTGTATTGTGTTGTCTTTCATTTTGGAGGAATAGCCTTAACATTCTTGACACACTGAAGGAAATCACGAACATGGCAGACCCTAAAGTTTCTCAGGGTTTACTACCTACACTCTGGTATACACGTATCTCATTCAAATATACAGGGATCCTGCTAATTCCTTTTTGGCAGGTTAGTTAGTAAAATGTTCATATGGTTAACGATGTTAAGCAGGGTGCACATAATACATTTACTCAAATTCTTCCAACTTCTAGACATTTTGATCCCCTTCCCTGAATACCGTTCCAGAGAAGCTCTGGCATCTTAAAGTCATTAACTTCTAGCTATTATGAAGGTCTCAAATTCATTATCCAGCAAACAAAAATGTTGAAGTTCATCCAAGGAGATGGAGCTAACACTTAAAATATTAAATTCAAATTAATTTCACAGTTAGCCTAAAATAACTTCACATGAGGTACTCATTTTTTACACTAATAAGATCCTTTCCTGAGAAGTACAGGAAGTAATTCTCCCAAAGTTAAGTAATTAAAAGTTGTTTTTTCTAATTGGGATCTAGTTTCTTCAGATTGAGGGAAGCTCTAATTTTACTGGTCAAAGAGATTCAGAAAAAAAAAAGGGCTCAAATTCTCAGCATTTAAATTTTTTACTTAGTATTCTTTGTTTTACTATCATTGGCTCATGTATGAAAGTTCATTCATTCATTCAACAAATATTTATTGACACCTTACATATATAAACACAACAGTGAAAAAAATCCTTAACGTCACAATTCCATAGTAGGAAAAGCAAATAACATGATAAGTAAAATGAGAAGTCTGTTAGAGGTTAGTTTTTAGAAAAAGAAATGCACCAAGGGTCCTGGGCAGAAGATGAGAGTGACAAAGGACTTGCCACTTAAAAAGATGTCTGGATTGTGCTGTCACTAAGACAGTAACACGAAAGGAAAGGACCTTGAAGCTTGAAAATGAATTGAACAGTCCCATGAGAGGAAACTCAAGGTTAAAGCCCTTTACCTCAAGGGCAAAGCAGAAGTCAAACCCAATCAGCTTAATGAACAATAAGAAGTTCTGTGTGGCTGGAGTCAATAGAGTGAACCACTGGGAGCAGTAGGAAATGGAGTGAGAAGAAACCAGATCTAAAGGACCTTATAGATTATTGTAAGAACTTCTAGTTTTTTAAAATGATACAAATTATTTATACATATTGATGAGATATAGGGTGGTATTCCCATACATGCACACAGTGTGGACAAATCAAATCTCTAGTCACCATTATTCTATGTTCAGGTAGACTTTTTTAGCTCCCATATCTGAGAGAGAACATGCACTACTTGTCCTTCTGGGTCTGGCTTATTTTACTTATCATAATGCTCTCCAGTTACATTCATTCTTGCATTCATTCTGCTCCCAAATGAAAGGATTCCATTCTTTATGACTGAATAATACTCCAT
>JAJEJO010002123.1:179723-257155 GCA_020662805.1 Glaucomys volans | reverse complement strand
TTTCTTTTCTTTTCTTTTCTTTTCTTTTCTTTTTTTTTTTTTTTTTAGAAAGGGTTTCACTGAATTAGTGAGGGTCTCACTTCATTGCTCAGGCTGGCCTCAATCTTGCTATCCTCCTACCTTAGCCTCCCCAGTTGCTGGGATTACAGGCATGCACCACTGCACCTGGCTCTAGGTGAGTCTTTGATTGAGCTATTTATGGAAAACTTCTAAGCAATCTAATTACTTTTAAGAGAAAGATGTGGTTTCCCTTAAAAATGGTTTTCCTTAACCTTCACTCTCCCAGGGGCTTTCAGGAATTTAGATAAGAATCTCAACTATGTTGAGATGAAAGCTGCTTATAAAAGGATCAAAGTTCTGAAATACAAATAACCATTGAAAAGTAAATTGCAGAATAGTTAACAACGTTTCTGTCCCAACTTTAAGTTGGGCACAAACTTCATTGATTTGAGAAGGCAAACTCTTATCTATTCAGTTTGTAGTTCTTGCTGACTGTGATAATGTTTCTAATTTTATTTAGTTGATACTGTAAAGAACCAGTTCAAGGAAATAGATTGTATGTGGGAAGCACGCCACACTGCTCAGGAGCAGGTTAGGGTAAGCTGGACTGACAGAACATGCATATGCCCCGATCCCTGTTTTGACTAAAGTGGGAAAATATAGGAAGTAGTTGAACTGAAGTTATTTCCATGAAATCAGCAACAAGTTGCTCATCATTTTGGATTTCTTCCATCAGTCCAAGAATTTGGAGCAAACACTCTGACTTCCCAGGCAGTGGCTCAGCAGTGAATTTGAACTGTAATGGGTAGAAATTTAATATAATTTGGAATTTTTAAAAACCAAAATTATTTCCTATCCTGATTTGCTAGGGTATTTTAATTTAAATAAAAATATACCACCATATTACTGAAAAATACAGAGTAAGAGACTTGCCAATGTTTTAGATTCCTTCCACTCCTTCCATGGATGGCTGAAGTAAGTTTTTTATAAAAGGTATCCAGTGAGTCAGGGAGCTGCCCTTTGGAAGCTATCAGGTATCTTTTTGTAGATTAATCCAACTGGATTTGAAAGAAGGCATCTATTCAGAATTTCCCCCATGACTTCCTCAATTTTTTCCCCACATGAATGTCCCTTTACTACTGAGCAGAAATAATCCCAGTCTTGGAAATGAATCATCTAAATGTAAGCAATAATTTGCTCAAAACAGTATTGTTAGCCTAGTTCCAATGCAGTCCTAAAATCTAAGCTGAACTATGACTGTCGTATTATATCCTCAGTGCTAGGGTTACTCAACAAATATTTGTTAAATGGATGAATGAATGTGCACAAATATAAAATATATAAATCCTGCTCAAGTTGAGTAACCACATTTTTGTCTCTTAATCCTAATTAGTTAAAAACTAGTGAGCACACACTTTTATTAAATAATTCCTATTAAGTTTAAATGCTTCTGTAGTTTTGAAAAACCATACTACCATAACAATCATGGAAATTTGTTCCCTCATGGTTTGGTCCTGGAAAAATACTCTTGGAAGACTATTTGGAAAATTTTAATATTTCAATCTTCTAGGTAACATTCATAAATAATATAAAGTTTCAAAATGATTCAATAAAGTTTATTTTCCCTTTTTTTCTCTCCATTAGAACCTAATGCATTAAAACCATTTTCCAAACACCCATTCCCACACACAATTTTGGAAGAAATATCTCCCTTCTATCTAGGAAAAGTTTTTAAATTAATTCTGATTTAAAAGAGAAAGAAATCTGGGTTTGGACATTTGCATACACATTGGCCAAAACATTCTAATAAATGTGCACTTGCTTTGGATACCTTGTGTGATCCAGAAAGAGGTTAGGAGATTTCATTCTGGCCAAAGGCAGAGCTTCATGAGCTTTGCCACATTCTGTAAGGGTCCCTAGTCCTATTAACTCATGTTCACCATCCCATAAAACTCCAAAGATAAGAATTGACTAGAATGAATGTTGGTTCATGATTATAGGGATGGAGTTGGGCATGACCTGAAACACAAATATTAACCCACATTTAATTAAAGGATGTCAAGTGTTACGTTCAGTGATAACACTGAGAACTTAAATAATTTCGTCGTCCATTTTTTTTTAAAGTGGAGAAAGATTAAACATAAAGGAAAGTTTTCAATTGTTAGAGAATGACAAACTCCTTTGGAATGATTGCTCAGGATTAAAAGTTTAGCAGAGTGTAAGTACAGAATATGAATCAACGTCTTTCATGCAAACATACGTGAGGCATCTAATTCAGTATGAATTGGAGAAACTCAAAAATATACTCCATAACTAAAATACAAAACAAAATGAAGAAAGAAACAAAAACCTTGTGTCTACAGTCTATCTTATCAGTCATGGGTGTATGTCAGACTCTAACTCCATATTTTAGTTTTTTGAAAAAAATCTTAAAATCTTTAGTTGAGGATGCCTACACATTTATTTTCTGTTCAGAGGCCAGATCTACTGTGCTTTTTATTGGAGCAGTCTTGAATTTCATTTGATTATCCCATGATTATCGTCACAAAATCACCATGAAGTCCTCATAATATACTTCCACACATTCCAAAAAGAATTAACTTCAGTAAAGAGATTTCTTTTCTTAGGGGATTTAATCACTGGGTAGGCTGGGAAAAATGCATGTCTTTGTAGATACTGTTCTAAGAAAATTTAAGTTCTGATTTCTTCCCCAAGCTAGATAGCTTTCTTAAAAATATCTATAAATTAACATCTGAAAAAAAGACATTTCATATTCAGTCAAAGATTAAAAGATTTTTTATGAACTTCTTTAAAAGCTTTTTTTTTTTAAACTTTTTTTTAGAGCAGTTTTATGTTCACAGCAAAATTGAGAGGGAGGTTTAGAGATTTCCCATATGCCCCCTTTCCCACACAGGCATAACCTTCCCCGCCATCAACATCTCCCACCAGAGTGGTACATTTGTTACATTTGTTACAACTGATGAACCTGCATAACACATCATTTTTCCCCGACGTGCATAATTCACATGAGGGCACACTCTTGGTATTGTACCGTTGTGGGTTTGAACAAATATATAATGACATGTATCCACCATTATTGTATCAGAGTATTTCCATTGCCATGAAAATCCTCTGTCTTCCTCTTGTTCATCCCTATCTCTAACCTTAAACCCTAGCAACTGATCTTTTTCATGGTCTCCAGAATTTTGCCTTTTTGCAAATGTCACAGAGGTGGAGTCTTACAGTATGTCGTCTGCCCACATGTCCTGTTTCACTTGGTAATATGCACTTACCATAGACTTACCAAGTTTTCCATATCTTTTCATGGCTTTATAGCTCATTTTTTTTCTAGGCTAAATAACATTAATTGTCTGAAAGTATCGCAATTTATTTGTCCATGCACATACTGAAGGACATCTTGATTTCTTATAAATTATGACAATTAAATATAAAGCTGCTATAAATAAACATCTGTGTGCAGGTTCAGTTTATTTTTGGTAAGGTTTTTACTTGTATTCAAAATGATAGCAGATTACTATAATACATATTTAGAGATAAATTCAATCAATCCTAGAGTACAAAGGGTCGAGTTCAAGAGTCACTCGACCTTCTAACTGTCCTCTACCCTTAGTTAGTTATCCTAGAGTTAACTGCTGTTAAAATTTGCATTATTTATAAATCAAACCTAAGTTTAGATATTTTTAGTGTGACAGAGAAATTCAAGAAAAATGGAGAGAAAGCTACTGGGATCTTAAGAATTTCTTTCAATGTGGAAAAGGAATACATTTAAACTATTTGAGTAAACTGTAAAGTGTCCAAGTTTACTGTGTAGATAATGTAGATAATGTGTCTTGCTATATTCTAGTTTATAAGGGACATATACACTTCAATGAATAAATAAGGTATTGAGATATTTTCTGGACATAATCTTTTTTGTCTATTCTAGTTTTTGAAGGAATGTTCTAAAAATGTTTATGAGAATATTAGACTGGAAAGGTTTCATATATAGGTTTTTCTTAGCAACTAAGTAAATCAACTAAGTTGCTTCAGCTTTATCTTTTTAAGAACAAAGTTACAGGTTTAAAATACCTAGACCGTAGCATTTTTTTTTTTAAATTTTAAAGTCTCATTTATCTTATCCTTTTTAATAACAATGTGTTTTATAACCAAAGATAATGTTTCTAGAAAATAAAGGTCCATCAAGAAAATATATCTCAAAGTTGTTGTAAGATGTTTAGTTTTGGGAAATATTTTGAAAGTACAAAGTGTAAAAAGGCCTGTAAAAAGACTTTGTTATTCAGTGACCAGATCCATTCAAAATTTTTGTTTTCACTTGGAATATATTTATTTTACTGTGACTGAAACATTCCCTACTTGATTTATCAGTTTGTGGGTTGTAAACTTCAACAACTTTCTAGGTCTGAAGAGAAATCTTAGTTCTTTTTCTAAAGTCTGCCCCATCTTTGCTGAACATGTTTCAACATCCTACTGTGTTTACTTTTCATCTCTAGCTTCAAAATTTTCTGTGGTTTCCCTTCCTTCCTTGTCGAAGTTCTACAAATAAATCTTCAGGGTGTAAGAGAATAATGTCTTCTTTTGAAATCTCAGAAAAATAGTTACATACAGTGAAGGATTGGCTTTCTTACTACATCTGGGCAGAAAATATCAAATAAGCCTCAGAAAAGTAAATTTAGCTTAAGGAAAAAACAAAATTGAGAGAACCCATTTCATTTCAGAAGTGAAGAGAAACATTTGTCAAAAATAAAAGTCTCAACTAGAAAACATTAATTATCCCTAAGCTTCATAGTGGCTACAAGTGTGTTATTAAAGTTATATAGTTGTTCAAATAAGGTGTTTTGTAGAGTGCTTTTTTTCCCTAAATGCAGAAAACAATCATCCAAAAGTAAAGAGATGCCCATGGTGACCTCCTTGACCCCGTTCCATGTTCCACCCTCCTGCCACAGGCATTCTCTTTGGACCTCAAGTAGACCAAGCTACTCTCAGGTACTTTGTGTTCTTTCCATCCCTTCCTCCTGTGATTCTCCCAAGGTATTTGCACTGGTGACATCTACTCCCTTTCAGGATTTACATCAATTTTTATTTCCTGGTCACACTATCTTGGTAGCTTCACTAGTTACTCTTTTACTGATTGAATCCATCTCCTGAAAGTATCACGTTTATTTAATTGTCTATTGCCTATCTTCTCCGTAGATTTAAACTTACATGAGTTGGAACCTTTAATCTTAGTCCCTTTCCATAGCCAGATTCCAGAAGACTCTCTGGCACAGAATAGTTTTTGAATAAATATGCATATAATTATTCTATCATAATAATGCTTTTAGCATCTTCACAACATCAGCTCTCTTTGGACAAGAGGATCATAAATTTTTACAAATGGGAAGACTTTATTGTCACAGAGCCCAATTATGTGTTTAATGTTAGTGTCACCAAAGTCATGTCCAATTTGAACAACCTGCTTATATTGAACTATCATAGGAATTCACTGTACTCTAAAGAATCTCTTTTTAATCATATCGTAGTTATTTTACAGAATAAATCTAATTTAATTTATTAAGTCAGGAAATGCTTACTACTCTGTGAAGGAATGCTGTAGAGTTTTGGAATTCATCATTAAACAAACAACAAAACAGAAATCCTTGTTCTTATAGGCCTTAGATTCTAGATGGAAGGGGTAAGAATTAAATGTAAGTTTATAAACATCACAGTACATTCGGTGATATGGGCAATAGGGTGAGAGAGGTTAGTAGTTACAGGCTGAGGGCAGGTTGAAATTTTAAAGAAGGTGTTTGAAATATACTTTGTAAAGGTGAAAAAGATAGGTAGAGATACATGGGATATATTCCTGACAGACAGCAAGGCAGCATACACGTAGAGAGAAGACTTGATTCCATCTGATGCCGTGGAGCACAGGCAAGGATGAGAGAAGAGCAAGTTGTGTGTGTGTGCGTGTGTGTGTGCGTGCACACACACACGCATGAGAGCACAGGGTGATCAAGATGTTGGTGGCTATTGTACGAACATCAGTAGTTCCTGTGAGTGACAAGGAGAGCTTTTGCCCTGTGCTAAGTAACAATATCATCCCACTTCTAATTTGAAAAGATTCTTCTGACTGGTCTGTTGAAAATCGAGCATGAGAGCCAAGGTTGAAGCAGGGAGGTCAGTTGGGAGCTTACAGCAATACTCCTGAGGGGAGGTGATTCTGGCTCAGACCATAGTGGTGACGGTCTAGCTGGTGAGATAGCTCCATTCCAGACGTACTTTGGAAGTAGAATCAGAAGAATTCTTTTGCATGTAGAGTGTGGAGTGAGAAAGATAAAGAGAAATGCAGGCTGCCACCACATTCTTAGCCTTGGACTCTTGTGTGGAGGATGGACTGAAAGGTCAAGTTCAGGCTTGTGAGAACTTGTGCCAGGGAAGCATTTTACTAGTCCTTCTGAAAGGTGATGAGAACTACAACTGAAACCCTGTAAGAGGAGTAGGGAAGGGGACAGAACTAAGCTTTATGATGGGCATAGAATAATAAGAAAAATGCTAGTGAATGTTGACAATAATAATAAATATTACTATGTGACAATTCTTATTGAAAAAGTTATATATTAATTTCTTTAATCCTAATTTCATTGACATAAATGAGGTAATACCTTAGGCAGTTTGTTCATAAGAAGAAATGCCCGAAATTAATAAATAATTTGGTTCATGCATGTGGGTGTAGAAGAGTTAGGGATGGTGATATTGTCTAATTCACAGTATGCTCCTGAGGAAAGTTGAGGGGCAGAAAAACATGGTATGTAAGAAATATAGCACCCTTCTTGGACAGTCAGTTCTATTCATATTACTTATCACTACCAGATAAATATTCCTAGGGTACAACTCTGAAACTTTTTTCCCCTTCCTGTTGTATTGGAGATTGAACCTGGGGCTTCACACATGCTGGGCAAATATGCTCTGCCACTGAGCTACCAAGTACAACTCTGGTTCCCTCTCCCTCTTGCATGAAACACTTAAAAACCACTGTTACCTACAAGATGACAATCAACCATGTTACATTGGAACTCACAGTTTTGGATTTAAACATCCTTTCTAAATTCATTTCCTTTACTTTCACACTCATCTAATTATTCAGTGAAAATAATCTCATTCTACAAATCCATGGTTTCCTGTTTCACTGCATTTTTCTCTAATAGGTGAGTTCAGCAACCTTTCCTTTCACTGTCTACCTTTCTTTTTCCCAGTCTGCATGGCACCTATTTTCTGAAGCTTTCCCCTAATCACCCTCATGTCTTTAAATAACCACTTTATTTTTGGTAAAGTTGTTTTATGTCTTTTGTTATTTTTCATATTGTATTATCAGTATTCTAGGGGCCAAACTGTCAAGTGTTGCCCTAAGGTATTTGGATGTCAACATGATGTTAGATGGTGAGAAATAAAAAGTTAGCTTAAAAACTTTGGCTAGGTATGGATGTGCAGTTCGGACCCTGCCCAAGGACATCACAACTCTGTGAATGATGTCTGAATGCACATGCTCAGAAGAACATGGATCTGCTGATTCACTAGCAAAATCAAAAGAACTCAGCTATTCCCTGTCCCTATCATACTCTGAGAATCCCTGAGGACACTTTGGTTTTATGCATGTTGCAAGGACCATATGGTTCCAGAGTGGGGAAAGCATGCAGAGTGCGCTCATTGTCCATGGCGTATGTGCTCTTGGGTAGGCAGGGCATTGTGAGAGAGCAAGTATGGGCCCACGTGGACCTAAAAGCTCTGGAAATCTTCCCAGCAGCAAAATATTATGTTGTGCAATGGTATTCTAAATTTATTTACTTTAGTTTTTTGTGTTTATTTGTATTTATTTACTTATTTTAAAAAGGGGAAATTTTTTTTCTAATTTTTACAAGGTGACCATATGAACTGGAGATGTTTCTGGTAATATAATTCATTCAATTTATTCAGGTCTTTGATTCCTTCCACAAGTGTGTCTTGAATGTCAACAATGAGTCTGAATAATAAATTTGGAGCCTGTGTGAAAGGTGGAGTAGATGGAGCTTGTGATATGGGAAGAGAAGCTGAAGGCTGTCACAGTCCAGTCTGACAGAAGAGATGCACAACGGGAATGAAGACGAGGACCGTATTTCCCAGATATCCCAGGGCTAAACTTGGGAATCAATTTGATGCTTACAAGGAAGGTGGGGATGAAAAGCAGAAGTTAAGGATTACTAAAATTTCAATTTCCTATTTGTATTCTCTGGGAAGATGAAAATGAAAGAAAAATTCCAGAAAAGGTATGTTATGCTTTTATCCACTGCAGAACAGGGTGCGTTCACACGCTAGGCGTGCAGTAACTTTGTAAGAGTGAATATTTCTAGCCCACACAGTTGACTCGCTGCAGGTGAACCCTGCCCTCTATAACTTCATGGGATACACACAGCCATACATAGGCTCCCTTCCAGAGCCCTTAGATCTGTAGGCGTGCAGGCATGCCCGGTCATAACACCCTGCTCTGGCATCCTTTAGTGGCTAAAGGTAAAACATAACTTTATTTTTAGATATATTATGCTTACATCTATGTATTAAGTATATATTAGCATATGTGAGTGTCTGTATGCATAATTAACACATGAACTTTTTCTATTTTAAGTGCTATATTTTGTGTTATGGCTTGAATCTAGACTGTCCCCCAAAAGCTCATGTGTTGAAGGTAACACACTTTGCATGTAAAAGCTATTCAATAAATACTGCTGAATTTATTAAATGTTATAATTTTTTTTTTTTTTTTTGTGTTTGGGATTGAACCCAGGGCCTTGTACTTGCAAGGCAAGCACTCTCCCAATTAAGATATATCCTCAGCCCCCGTTACAAATTGTTATGTTACAATTTTGGTAGGAGTTTTTTATGAGTAATTTTTTTTTTTTTTTTTTTTTTTTTTGGTGCTGGGGATTGAACCCAGGGCCTTGTACTTGCAAGGCAAGCACTCTACCAACTAAGCTATATCCCCAGCCCATGTTATAAATTTTTATGTTACAATTTTGGTAGGAGTATTTTATGAGCAATTTTTTTTTTTTTAATAAAGAGGTTCTGTATACTGGGTACAATGACTCTAGTGTCTTTATAGAAATGATATTCAAACCAACGTAATGCTTCATAACAATAGAAATACTAAAAACATAAAGACCCCAGTCATTACTAGTGTTAGCTGGGGAAGACAATTGGGATTAAAAGGAAAGGCTGAAGTTGCATTCAGTGCACAAGCAGTTCCTTGGGGGTTCAGCATCATTCAAATATGTTGGCACTGGATTGTAGCTGGGTATTGGAGAGCTGTTGTTGGAGTTGCTGTCAGTGACACTGGGCCTGCTGAATCGCCTTGTGCTGGGATCAGGGCTGGACCTGGGGGGAGCCACCAGTTGCTGCAGCTGTTGTCACTCCTACCAGCAGGATACTGCTTCTTGCTGCTGCTTAGTAGGATGGACATTTATTGGAGGTCTGACAGAATGTCCTGGGCACTCAGAGGACTTATGATACCTTTGATGGATCTTCTCTGCTGTATGTGAAAATATCCGAGTGGAGGACAGTCCATGCCTATAAACTGGGGCCTACTGGCACACATAGCCCTGGACTGCTGTTACAGGTAGCAAGTAGGGTCTGTAAGAGCAGGCTTGGTGGAAGGGTGGGTGCTCTATAAGACTGGCTGGAGTAGGGGGGGAAGGGGGCTCCATGCACCTGAGACTTATATGTTGATATAATCCATGACACAATATCTTTGCCTGCATGTTGGGCTCTGCACATCTGCAGAAAATTATCAACTTTCTTTTGAGAAGAAAGTGAAAAGTTAGCATAAAAATATTAAAGCTGGCAATAATGAGCAATTGAGCATTCATCATTTAGAGATATTTGGTAAGCACCTATGTATGTGTTCCCCATTGATTTCCAGAAGTCATTTTAAAGGTGAAGAAGTTGAGACACGGGATTTAAAAAGTTATCAGAGTTGAGTCTGAAACAAGTTTGAGTCAAGTTTTAAATTTAGAAAATTGACTTGGACACCTGGCTCTTTAACATGTAACGCTAAACACAAAAAGAAAAGTTGTAATATTGCCAAATTGATGGTAAATATCACAGACCCTGTTTAAGTTGGGGGAGGAGATGGATACAATACAGTTTAGCTACATTTATCAGAATATAAGTTAATTAAAAGGTCAGTTTTATATAACTGGTAGTACTGGAATTACTTTCCAAATTGAGCACAAGCATGAAAAGGTAATGAAATACAAACACAGTGAGATTAAGATAGAAGGAATGGTTGTTTGTTGTTGATATTGTCAATCTGGTTGGTATTAGTTGGGCATAAATTGTTAGAAGTAGTTTGAAGCCAATGATAAAGAATTTTGTATCTCATGATAAGAGACTGAATTTTCTCCTGTCAGCATAGGGGAAATGATGAAAGTTTTAGCAAAGGGAAGGACAAGTTGACTCACTGTTTTAGTAACCTGTCAGAAACACAGGAGATATTGAGAAAAGAAGGGGGATTGCTAAGATCAAGTAGAAGTCTTTTCTAATGACAGAGGACTTTTACTGATTACAGATATAATGCTAGTATGGCACAAGGGAAATGAACAATGAGTTGCAAGACATAAGGGAAGAAGAATTCATGAGACTGGTAACTTCCTGGATGGATTGACATAAGGAGGGAGTACACTCAAAGTGAGAAAAAGAAGAAAGAAAAAAAAAGAAAGAATAAGAGAAAAGAAAGAAAAAATGCTGGAAACCCCAAGTAATTAAAATATTATTGACAGAGAGGAGAAGAGACTGATTAAAGTAAAAGATTTTGGTTTTAGAAAATTTTAAATGACAAAAAGTCTTTTGAGGTTATATGTTAAACTTCAACATGTTGCTAATGCCTCACCTTATCTCTGCAAATAGCCGTACCTCTTTCTTTTTTTTTCAAAAGATAATTTCCAATCAAATTTTACTTCTTACATATATCAAAATGTATAATGTTTATATTGCTTGATCAATTATCTATTAGTACTGTAGTAATTTTAATAAAACCCAATGTAGTAAAAGAAAAAAAGATGGCTTCTTCCTGTCATTTAAAAACTCTTTCTTCAGAGTTAAAAAGTCAACAAAGGAAGACTGTTATCATCTGACACCAGTCTCAAAAATGGTGGGCATCTGTACCCCTCCATTCTTCCTTGTCTGAAGGAAGCTTCTTTTCTTCATCTAAGGCCTATGCCTTGGACTCTATTTTCTCCAGAGGAGTTACTTCACAGATCCTCTTGGAATTCTCAATGGAATTTTCCATTTCTCCCTGTCCTCTGGCTGTCTCTCAGTATTTCAATTGGCACAAAATTATTTCATATTAGAAATGACAAATATAAAGCAAATCCCCAAACCTGAAATCTACACCTTATGAAGCCCCTCTGCTTCCAACTATTGGCTCTTCTTATTCTCTTTCTTAAATTTTTTTTCTTTTATTTTGGTTTTTGGTACTGGGATTACCAATGAACTACATCCCCCCAGATTTTGTGTGTGTGTGTGTGTGTGTGTGTGTGTGTGTTATTTTTTGGAGGGAGGGACAGGGCCTTGCTAATTTGCTGAGGCAATATGACTTTCCATATTGCCTAGCTCTCAGTTCTATGGGAGACTTTTAAATTCACATCTCAGTTCATAACAATTCATATCTCTTTGGTATTTAAAACTGTTGACCCACATTTCTTTATTAAATGGTTTCTTTTAAATCTTTTGACACTACCATTTCCTGCATTGCATTTCCCCTGTGATCTCCTGTACCTCTGTGTCTTAAAGACTTGTGATGTTCTGGGCATAGTTCTCTGCACCCTTTTCTTCTACTTCTGCCTGTTCTCCCTTCATTATTGTGTCCTCTTCTTTGGGTTAATCTTCTCTATATTGATAAGTTCAATATCATTCTATTTCATATCCCTCATTTAAGCTCCAAAATTTTATATATTTAGTGATTCCATGGAAATAAGTCCTTGATGCATGCAGGAACCACATTCCATCCCATTGGATAAGTAAAAAATTTTTGACCTCATCATATTATACGTATACTCAATTAAGTATCAAGTTTTCCTAAAAATTTTTACATTTCTAGGTAACTTGGAACCTAAATAGTTTTTTTACACTTTAAATTGCAATTTAAAAATTGTTTGAAATTCTGTGTCTAACAAGGATACAGCAATTAAACTTTAGAAGAAATCAGTTTGTCTTGGGCAAAACCCTAGAATAATAATAATTATTATTATTATTATTATTATTATTATTATTTTCTATTTTTTTGGTTCTGGGGATTGAACTCAGGGGTACTCTACCACTGAGTCACATCCCCAGCCCTATTTTGTATTTTATTTAGAGACAGGGTCTCACTGAATTGCTTAGGGCCTCACTAAGTTGCTGAGGCTGGCTTTGAACTTGGGATCCTCCTGCCTCAGCCCCCCCAAATGCTGGGATTACAGGCGTGTACCACTACGCCCAGCTAGAATTAATTTTTACATAACATAAATGTAAAGAAATTCCTCATTTGTCCTTGGAGGAAAATGAAGACTCTAACAACTTCAAACTTAGTAACTAAGACTTAAAACTTGTTGAAATTGTGATTAGCTTCTAATGTTTGGTGGAAATACTCCTTTGCAGAGTGAAAAGAATAGTTATTGGTTTGGGTTAACAGAAATTTTTCTTAATTCTAGATAAATATTTCGATGATACTGTCTCTGAAAAGTACAATGCATAGAAGATATAAAAGGGCGCAGAGGACTGTGCCCAGAACATCACAAGTTTGGGCTGCTGAAACAAAATGCGAAAGATTAGGAACTTAAATAATGAATATTTATCTGTCGTAGTTCCGAAGGCTAGAAGTCCAAAGTCAAGGTGCCAGTACTGCCAAGTTCTTGGTGAGGGGCCTCTTGAATCCCAGGCTGCTACTGTCTCACTGCAGACAGGAAAAGCTCTGATCCCATTGTCCCCTTCTAAGGATACCAATCCCATCACCGGCTTCACTCTTCCAGTCTAATCTAACACTCAGTACTTGCCAAAGGCCCAACCTCTAAATATCACATGGGGAATAAGAGTTTTAATATGCCCATTTGGAGGACACGAACATTCAGTCCATAGCACCTACCGTTTTAAATGGCTGCACCCTAGGCAGGAAAGGAAACCTGTCTTAATTAGAACACCTCATCTTAGATGATGTTATATGGAAATTTCCACTGAACTGTTATGAAAAGTTCATCAGTGAACTTTGCTGTTACAGACAGGAGATCTAAGATCAATGTAGGCTCTACCACAAAGCATACAAGAGCCACTGATTAAGCCATTCATCTTTCCAATGCTTTACTTCCTTTCTCCATGAAATGCAGATATTTAGCTGGATACTTTCTAATAATAATTCATTTTAAAGTTCTGATCATGTAAGTAAAAAGTCTGAAGTGTAACATCTCTACAGAATAGTTTTATCAACCAGTATTTTAGCTGAGCACAGTGGCACATTACCAGTGACTTGGGAAACTGAGGCAGGAGGATTCCAAGTTCAAGGCTTGCCTCAGCAACTTAGCTGAGACCCTGTCTCATTTTTTAAACCAAGAACTTTTTGAAATAGCAATATTTTTAAAGAAATTTTGAAAAAACACCTCAAAATAATAGAGGTAGAGATGTAAATTTTCCACCTCTACTAATTGCTCTTTATGATATTGGAAACCTTCTTGCCAAGAGCCGGGAATCCTGCAGGTTACAACATTAGCCCAGTCTGTGCTGTGAAATCATACTGGGAAGCTTGGGCCTGGTGTGAGGCTTATGTGCCTCTTTGGGAAGTGGCTCTGGAAATCTTGTAGGGTTGTAAGACTGAGAAATAATTGCCTTTTAATGCCAGTGCCGTCTTTGGCAGGAATGCCAAGTAGAGAAAACAGCACAAGGCAATTTGATAAGGATGACTATTCTCTCAGACAGGGACATATGATCACTTGAGATTTTCCTTTCTCTAAATGACTTCCAGCCAAAGCATAGAAACTCCTTTAAACAGTAGTGCATATGGGTAAATCATCAATTCATACTCATTTCAGAAATACATGAAATACAGGTTAATATGATATTGTGTATTGCATACATTCTCAGCTGTGCATCAAAATAATGGAACATTTTTTTCCCAATTGAAAAGAAGTCCTTCAGCATACAGCGTATAAACCTGACAAAGAGCAAAGCCAGACACTTTCTGCTTATAAGCCTCTTTTTCCCCTTTAAGATAACAAAGTCATGCTTTCTAAAGCACTTTATAAACATTTCACAATCAAAACTGACAAAGATATTAAGATGTCTTAGTGGCTTTGCTAAACGCTTTCACATGAATAAGTAGACTACACAAAAACCAAGCAAAATCCATGATTTCTGCATTAATTTAAACTGGCCACTTTGCTAGTAGCTATCTAATTTGCTTTGTGGCTTAATGGTATATAGTGGTTCATAAAAAGGTGGAATAAATTTAAAAAATATAAATTTCATGGTTATATATGTAAAATGGAAATATAAAAACTGATTTTTACATTTTAAATGAACAAGTCCTGGAAGTCTTCCTAGATACACAGAAAAAGTATTGAATATATGCATCCAGAGCTGGTACTAGGGTGGGATTAGTGAGGCAGAAACCTTGGTGCAGAATTTGAAGGGGTGGAACAAAAGCCCTTCAGTCATAAATTTTTTTTCTTTTTGGTACTGAGGATTGAACCCAGGGGTACTTAACCATTGAGCAACATCCCCAACCCCTTTTAAAACATTTTATTTAGAGACAGGGTCTCACTGAGTTGCTAAGTGCCTGTCTAAGTTGAGACTGGCTTTGAGCTTCCGATCCTCCTGCCTCAGCCGCTGAGCCGCTGGGATTACAGGCATGCTCCACCAAGCCTGGCCAATTATAATTTTTAAAATTAAAATTAAGCCATGACAAAACCTACAAAAATTAAATAAATCAGGATCAGTATTACTGAGTATTCTCTTAACCACAGGCTCCAGTGTGGCTTGGCTTGGCACAATAAGGATTCTGTTACTTTTTATCATATTATACTTCAAAAGCTTAGAAAAAATGCAGAATTTAAGATAAAAGAACCTGACCTCTTTGCAGCATTTGAATATTGTTCTATTTGAGCATTAATAAAATTTGCAAATATAGATCATAATGCACAAAGTTTCTATTCTGAACATAGTGATTTTGTCTCTTCTAGTATATGCTAAGAACTTTAAGGTGATCATGTCTTACACTACTTTTATTTCCCATATTGCATAATAGTACTGTACACATAATGTTTGATTTGCCCTTATTACTAAGGTGATTAAGTGAATGATTGTAATATATGGCTTTCCCACTAATTATTAAACTTTCTTTTGGTAATAAAATGATGTGCCAAAGAAATGCAAAACAAATGAGACACACATTGAGAGACAAGAATTTTTTTTTTGATATATGTTTTGAATTGATTGAAATTGAATGTCTTTCACCTTTTTTTAAAAAAAAACAGTTATTAACAAGTAACATGGAAGTAATGAACTTCTTTGGAAATAGGAAAAATGATTATTTCTGGTTTATCATGTAGCTAAAGTATATTACTTTTGAAGAAAATAGTTTAATGTGGAATACAGAAGAAAGAATAGAGAGGAAGGAGGAGAATACAATAATGGGCTATTTCACTTAATCAAATATTTTAAATGATTATTTCCTATCAATAGAAAATAGAAATATAGGTTAGACTATGTACATAAATGTTTTAATTCTTCTCAAGTGCAAAAATCAATGTAAGAGTAGAAGGATACCTCTGTCAGTGTGTCTATCTGCTATCTATAACCTTTAATTTTCTTTTACCCATTATTTTTTCTCATGTTTTACTTATGTGTAGTTAAATAATTACTGAATCAGCAATCATTTACAAAAAAAATCTATTGTTTTGCAACATGCAAGGAAAAATTAATACTTCCAATTTTTACTTACTCATCTACACATTACAGCTTTATCCTGTGTCCAACAGGCATGCCATTTGCCTGTTTGCATTCTCAAGCTTATTGTTATGGTTTGAATTTGGTTTGCCAAACTCATGTGGGAGTTAAATCCCCCAAGTGTATGGTAATGGTATTATGCAGGTTGAAAATCTGACTATAGTGTTTAGAGGTGGGGCCTCTAGGAAGTGATTAGATTAGATTTGGTTATTAGGATGGAGCACCCATAATTGAATCCTGGTGGCTTAAGGAAAGGGAAAGAGACCACATAGACAGAGATACACATGATGTTATGCAGCCCAAGGGGATCTTTCAAAAGCTCTACCATGGTTTTTGGACTTTGTACCTCCAGAACTATGAGCTAAAATGAACCCCTTTACTTAATAAATTAGCCTGCCCCTAAGCAATGCACTCACCTATACTAAATTCTTCTTACTTCCCTCTTATTGGTTTACTATATGGTAACAGTTATAGTGTGAATTTTGTTCTTCTCCCCTTCACCCAGATTCATATGTGGAAGTTCTAACTTTTAGTATCTTAGCATGTGGCCTTATTTGGAGATAGGGTCTTTACAGAGCTAACACCATTAAAATAAGGCAATCAGGGTAGGCTCTAATGGAATAAAACTGATATCCTTATTGGAAGGGAAATTTTTTAGAAAGAGACTCCCACAAGGAGAATGTCAAGTGAAGGTGAAGGCAGAGATCAGGGTGATGCTTCCACAAGGCAAGGAGTGTCACAGATGTCCAGTGAAGCACCAGAAACTACAGGAGAAGCACCGAACAGATTCTCTCTCACACTTCCTGGAAGGAACCAATCGTGCTGCGACCTTGGGCCTAGACTTCCAGCCTCCAGAACTGTGAGACAATAGATATTTCATGTTTAAGCCACACAGCTGTGGCAGTTGGTTATGTCAACCCTAGCAAACCCATGAAATGACCAAACCAACTTCAAATTCTCAGACTTCAAACATCTGAGAAATTAAGACTTGCTTAATCCATTGATTTAGTAAATCCCATGGTTTTTGAAAAAGCATTACTTTGTATGTTGATTTTTATCTCTCACATTTTTATGCAAACAGATAGACATGTCTAATCCTTAATTTAATAGGTAGGTAAAAGGGTATGATGTTAAAAACAATGAAGTAACTAGTGTGCATATGCTGTGGCAGCAGAGATTGATTTGAATTCAAACAAATTTCTCTTAATCTTCAAATAGCCATTATGAGGGATTGTAAAGCTCAGAAGTCAGATGATTTTACCAAAAAAAACTTCATTCAGGAGGTCATTCTCTCTTAAGATTTTATTATATGTATAATTTGCTTCAAAAAGAGTTGGTATGCAGCTATAGGAAACTCACTGTCCAGTGAGAGAAGTGGCTACATTTTTTTCAAGTAATTAAAATAAATATAGTGGAAATACTAGTAAAATTATGCTCAAGCAGTCAACTAAGCATAGAGAAAAGAATGACTAATTTTATTTAGTCAAATGCTGAGACCAAAGTCTATGCATTTCACTGTGAAGGTCGATTCTATAACCAACTTATCATGAGAGCAGTATAGTAAATGCCTAGAAGATGAAAATCAAGTACTCTTTGGGTGAACAAGAGTGAAATGTTTCTGGCATAGTAACTTCAACAGAGGCAAGAAATATTGTAGCCTGTACAGAGGACTTTAGTAGTTTGTTAAGGCCAAAGCATGAGAGCTCTTCAGGAGATGTGACTAGCCAAACAACCCGTGTTGCTGAGTGGTAAGAGTTATCTTGTCTAAAGAGACATTGAGAGATATACACCAGAGGAATTATGAATCCGATTTTGACTTTTTAACAAACTCCAGTGGAGAATTAAAGGATAGTTTGGGATGATAAGAGGAGAACAGAAGCACCAGGAATTACTGCTGCAATTAAGATCATCTTGTGTGTTTGCCTAGCTTATGCCTATACCACTCCAGGGGCGCCATTTCCATGGACTGCTGTGAGCACGGTGTACAGTCCTGCAGGCAGTATTTACGAGCGGAGCAGTATGGACAGATGACAGGAAAAACACAACAAAAATAAGGTAGAGAAGTATTGATTACACTGAGGGTTAGGTAGAACCATAAAAATTATTGTGGAAATTTTTTTTTTTCATTAGGAAGATCTCCAGGAAGTCAGGAAATGTAGCAGAATATGTGGTTTTGGTGGGAGACTGCAGAAGACCAACATATTCTACTTTAATTCCTTTTATCCTCAGTACTCAAAAGTTAATCATTTAAATAGCCATGCGCGCGCGCACACACACACACACACACACACACACGAGTGCTGAAACTGATTTTGAATTGAAATACTGCTCCATTTGTAAAAGACTCCCGGCATATGGCATGCAACTGTCAGCTCTAAAATGTTTGCACCATTGGCTCTTGTCTCTTCCCAAAATTTTGGAGTGGTTAACTATTTAGAACAAAGAAAAATAGAGTTTAGTAGCCTACTCAACAATTTTCTGGTTTGAATATTTCTGAGACCAAAGTCTATGCATTTCACTGTGAAGGTCGATTCTGTAACCAACTTATCATGGATTGTTGGTGAACATTTATCTATTACTTTATTTTTTCTTTTAATATTTTATTCAATTAGTTGGTTTCAAGTGTGATTTTATTAAAAGGATAAAAAAATAAACAAAGGGGACATTTGGCTTTATGGCAACAACATAGTTATAAATAAATGCAAACACAGAAGCCAAAGACTTTGTAAAAATAAGCTTATATATATTAAGTAATTGAAACTAGAATGTCTGGCCATATTTTCATAAAGACAGCATTAAAATGTATTCAGATTAAAACTGAGCTTCTTTTTATAAAGTATTTAAAGAATTTTTCAAGGGGAAAAATGACACAGAGAGAAAATCAGGCAGGCAGAGAGATGTAGATTTAACACAAAATAAGAACATGAAATTATACTAATGGAAAAAACATTGACAAAGTAGTCTGGTCCTTTTCTCATTCATGTGAACCTATTTAGAAAGTGTGGTTTTCTGAAAGATTGGTAGGCTGTGGGGATTGAGTGCTACACTTGGAACAGATCTTTGACCACAGTGCCAGATGAGAAAATGGCCCTGGGTTTCAGGAACCTATCCAGTTTAATGGAAATCTTTTTCAAGTTTAACATGAAATACTTTACTCAGTCTTGTTTCTACTGGATCAGACCTGAATGCGTTTACTTTGTTGTCGTATTCAGTAGGTTTGAGTCTTGTTGATATGGCACACAAACAGAATCTCTTTCCCTCATATAGGAAAACAGATTAAAAACATAGTCTTTAATTTGTAAAACAGCCAGGCTGCTGTTACTACTTCTTTCCTTCACTTCCATGACAGATTTCATAGTAAAAGTAAACATACCTTTTTCTAGGATTGGAATATAGCTCAAGATTATCATTATTTACATGGAAATAGCATTCATAAATGTCTTCTGAACTTTCTGTTTCAATATATTTTTAGTTTATGGTGTCAGAGAAAACTTATTTAGACCCATGTTGGGTTTTTGAATTTAAATTGCAGTTCACACCAAACGGCATAAACATGAGGTACCAACATTTTTCCTTTGGTTCAACTTGTGCATGATGACTTTTTCTTAACATTTATAAAACTCTTTAACATCCTTATCATATAGAACATTTTCACAGTTGCTTGTCCAATATTGGATGAAGAATTTAAAATATGGACAAAAGTTTTTTTTAAAGCCTAGATGAATGAAGGCAATATTTCACGTATCTGAAGGTTAACACCTTTCATCTTACATCTCCTTAGTGGCCATGGCTTTAAAAAATGATCATGTTAAAAAAATTTAAAAATACATAAAAAAAGGTCATGTAAGTTTGAACCAATGGAACTATCAAAGCACTATGTGTACTGTTCACCTCTCACACCACCATTTCATGTCTCACCATAATTTTCTGACTCCAGTAAGATAGTCAACAATATAAAGCCTATAATGTAATGAAAAATATTTCATCAATAATTAACTTCTATTGATAAATTTCAAGTTTACTTTCCTTTTGCTAGGCTGAGAAATCAGATAGAATTTCTAAATTTGAATTTGTACAGACACCATATCAGCTCTACTACTCTTTGGCCTAAAGACATATTGCAACTCCAAGAGCATGTTGCACAGCAGCTGGTGCAGGAAGGAAGCCGGCAGAGCAGACTTGGAGTGACAATAAAATAAGACTTTGTTAGCTGCCACTGTACGGTTCCTTGCCTTGAATACAAATTGTTGCTAGAGTTTTTGTATTAACAATTCTCTCCATTATAATATTATGAATGTCTATTTTTTTAAATAAAAAGCAAAGCTTATTTAAATAATTTCATATTTCTTCTTTATTTATTTTAATTAGCAGGCCAAGTTTCTTTATGTTTATGGTTGCAGCATGATGTTTTATGTGTGTACATTGTGGAATAACAAAGTCAAGCTAATTAACATATCCATCACCTTATATATTTCTCACATTTTTTGTGCAAAGAACTCCTAAAATCTATTCTCTTAACTATTTTCAAGTATATAATACATTATTCTTAACTAAAGTTGGCTTTTGTATTTGGAAGAATATATGGTCAAATCTCAATTTTCTACATGTGGATGCCTAGTTTTCTCAACATCACTTATTGAAAAGATTGCTATTGACACCTTTGTTTTTCCATTTGATGCGATCTTCCACATAACTACATATACCTTATAGGAAGCACTACTAAACCTTTTAGGCACATATTGAAACTTCTGTGAAAAAAAATAAACTCAATTAAAATCATGTAATTTATCAAATAATAGCTATCTGATGTTTAATTTAATGTTGAAAATTTTGAGTCTTCAAATAAATTCACATTTAAGTTGACATAATTTTACTCACTTAATGATATATTTGAAAGTCTATTTGTTGAGCTGTTAAAAATTCAAGTACCTCAGATTAATGAATTAAAAAGGATTTCAACTAACATCAATATGGTCTTCCCATTATTTCATAGAATTTATGAGTTATATCATGAATAGCAAAGAACTTCATATTGTTTTATACTTAAATAACTTAAGTAACATGTTGAATAGTCTATTTCAAAATTTGAAATTAATTTCCTTTCAAGTCTATTAACATTATTTGCCATGAATGAATATGCTTTGGCAAGACTTGTATCTGAAGTTTTGGAGGCCATACAGACTTTCCACTCTTTTTGCTGATCTGGCTATATACAAAGCAATCTCTTTTTTAGTTCTAAAATTGATTGTGTTGCTGCATTCTTATTTTCTGTGTACCTATTTCTATTGCTCATTGAACATAAAATTATTTTATGGGAAAACCATATATTTTAAAATTTCAGTTCCTAATATTATGAGCATTAAGTAAATGTTATTGAATGACCATTTTATTAAAATATTTCCTGCCTCCCAAATCCCCTCTTTTCTTATCATAGCCTTCTCCAATGACCAAGTGGAATCAACAAAAATTGCTCCTTATATGAAATCGTAAACTCATCATATACATCATGGACTTCACCTGTGATCCTTGAGACACTTGTTTTAGTCAGTTTTTTATGCCACTCTGACCCAATGACATGACAAGAACAATTGGAGGAGGAAAGTTTATTTTGGGGCTCATAGTTTCAGACTTCTCAGTCCGTAGAAGACTAGGTCCATTCCTTGGGGCTCCAGGTGAGGCAGAACATCATGGCGGAAGAGTGTGGTGGAGGAAAGTGGCTCAGTAACGGCACCAAGAAGGAGAGAGAGAGAGCACTCTATTCAGTAAAGCCAAAATATTTACCCAAAGGCACAATCTCAAGGATATACCTCCGCCAACCACATTCTACCTGCTTATAGTCACTGCCCTTTATCATACTCCTTCTCAGGGATTATAACCCAATCATTTCACCTCCAAACTCTCTTGCATTGCCCCATATGTGAGCTTTTGGGGGACACCTCATATATAAACCATAACAACACCAGTCAACTTCAAATTCTGGTTATCTGATCTTATTGGAACACCTATCAGCCTCAAATTCCTTATTCTGCATATGATTTCTATAATTCATGTATGTCTCTCCACCCAGCTTGCAATCTCATGATTAGCATTTTATTTACTAGTTCCCCAATATCCTTTACCACTATCTCTTTCTGTCTAAAATTTCTCACACTAATAAAAATTATTTAAACCATTGACCATTTTCTCTAAATCTTTCAGTAACCAGCCATCTGGTTCCTGCTCTTACTCTATAGAGAAGATTAAAGGTAACTAAGGAAATTCCATAATTTTCTGTCTCTAAATTTCAGCTCTTAACTATATCCTCCACCTCCTATTATAAAGGAACATGATTCACTTAGCTAATGATAAAAAAATTATGTAGGCACACATATGTTTGGAATTTGTCTTTTCAGATACCTTATTTATCTCCTGTTCTCATCCATGAACCTTTTAAGTAACAGCAATTAATGGTTTTCTTGCCCGTGAAATTCTTATATTACATAGAAAACAACAGGTAATGAATGCACAATTCCAATACAACTGAATGTTATTCACTGAGAAAATAATATTTATTGAATATATGTTAGTTGTTCAACATTATTTATTTACAGGAAATACAGCAACCCAAGCAGAAAATAAATCCTTTTCTTTATAGAGGTACATTCTAGTGGAAGGTGGAAAAATGAAGAAGAAATGAGTAGAATGTATAGTGTGTCAAAAATGAAAAATACTAAGCAGGATGACAGACAGATAGAAAAATGAATGGGCAATCCAGCAGCAAGATAGCAGTTTGAATAGTCATGTCTGCAGATCACACTAAAAATGGTACCATTTTAGCCAAGTTCTGAAGGTGGCAAAGGAGAAAATCAATGTAGATATTCAGAATTGCCTCCCAGACAGATGGGATGGCCAATGAAAACTCTGAAGCACGAGGGGGCTTAGTATAGTCAGGCAACAGCAAGTGTGAGATGTGTAAATGAAGAAGGAGAGAGGAGATAGCAAAAAGAACAGTCAGATAGAGAGGAAATGGTATCCATTGTAGGAGAAGAGTGACATGATCTGACTTGGGTTTTAAAAAGACAGCTCTATCTGGTGTGATGAGAAAACATTGACAGGAGGAGCAACGGCAAAAACAAGGAGTAGGTGTTAGCAATTACTGCTGTCATCCAGGTAAGAGAGGTGGCTTGGACCAGGAGAGGAACTGTGTGATCATGGGATGTTGCTGAGCTCTGGGTGTTTTATAAAGTCCCCATCACTGTTAATAGGTAGGTTAAAGAGAAATCATTCAGGAGAGATCCTAAAATTGTTAAAATACAGAGTTGCCATGTACTTTGTGAGGAAGCTCCATGAGGAATGGATTTTGAGATGGGCTTGAGATGGGATTTTGGCTTAATTATTAATAGATGTGTATGCACTGTCCAAGTGAAAATATCAAATAGGAAGCAGTAGAAGTGATTCTGTAGTTCAAAGGCATGTTTTTGTTTGTTTGTTTGTTTTTTGTTTTTTTACTTTTTATTTTTGTTTTTTGTTTTCTTTTTTTGGAACTGGGGATTGAACTCAGGGGCACTGGGCCACTGAGCCACATCCCCAGCCCTATTTTGTATTTTATTTAGAGACAGGGTCTCACTGAGTTGCTTAGTGCCTTGCCCTTGCTGAAGCTGACTTTGAACTCTTAATCCTCATGCCTCAGTCTCCCGAGCTGCTGGGATTACAGGTGTGTGCCACCTCGAGTGGCAAAGGCATGTTTTAAACTCCAAATGCAGGATGGAAAAGATGCCTAAACCTTGTGAATTAAATTTTCATAAGTAATTAGGGTGGTCTTCCTAGAGATGATTTTGAACACAAAACATTAAAAATAAGCACAAGTTAATTAAATGAAGAGGAAATTGGGGATGACTGAAATCCTTCTATGGAAAAAAAATTCATGGGGACATGTGCTAATCTGAGAGCAAAAAATAAATTAAATAAAGGAATAAATAAGCAAATAAATAAAAGATTGGTACCACTGAGGAATTGAAATGGCTGGAAAATCAAGAACTCACTTTAGAGGGCTCTGATTTAGGTTAGCAAATTTGCTGAGAAGTCTCAAAGAAGTTTATACAGGCAAATATACACTTCAGATTTGCATGTTTTGAAACTATGCCAGCTTGCATTTTTGGAAAAGGAATGGAGGAACAATACCAGAAGCAAAGTGACTAATGAGAAGGTTTATACAGCATTCTAAGAGAAGATAATGGCTAGTAAAGTGGGGCAGTACTAATATAAAGGAATTGATGAACCTGAAAAAATTTTTAGAAACTTTTTTTTAAAGTTATAGATGATTGAATCCATTTGGTGGTGAAGGATAGGGAAGGAGGAAAGTTGATGCCAAGATGTTTGACCTGGACAACTTGTTATGGATGGTTCTATTTATTTAGCTGGCACACACTTTTGTTGGTTGGAAAGATGAGATCAGAGCTGGACAGGATGCCATTTAAGAATATTTTATACCATTTATATGCTTAGTCTAGAAATCAGAAGAGTTGTCTAGGGGATTTAGGGAAAATTTATGAAGAGTTAGATCTATAACTGGCATTTCAAAGTAAGAGAGAAAGTTTAAAGTGAGAAGAAGATCTAAAAGTGAAGCCTGAAGACATCCAATATTAAATAGCATGTAGGGAAAGAACAGTGTGTAAAGGAAATTAAGAAGGAACATCTCAATAGCTGGGAATACAAGCATAGAATCATGCTGGTAGAGAAGCCAGAGGAAGACTCTAGGAAAAAGCAAGGACAAGCAGTGCCCATTGCTGCTTGTCCAAGAGAGGCCAAGCAGCATGAATAGTGAAGAGGCCCTTGGCACTTAGATACAAGGAGGTGGGGAGTTATTTTGGAAAGCACAAGTGGAGTGGTGGACATGGAAAGTAGTTATTCTTAGGTTGAATAGTGACAAGTAGGTGAGGATATGGAGAAAGCAAATAGAATCGAGTTTGTCAAGAAGTTTATGTGATGGAAAAGTGCTCTAGCATGCAGTTAAATGCTATGTGGTTAAGAGAGCAGATCAGTTATTTTTGGTATCAAAGAAAATTAACCATAGTAAAATGGCAATGACAAGATAGTAGGGAGGAGAATTAAAGATATAGGAAAGAAAGATCAGTTTCTGCCCCTAAAGATTCTTAGAACAGAGGAGGACAAATGGACTTCAAGGCCCATGACTGGGAAGAGAAACCTAGCATAGTGGTGAAACCACCGATTTTTAGATTTTTGTAATAGAAAGATGATAACTCTTGTAATGAACACCTACTTCTCTATAAGATGCAATCAACAGGTAAGAAAGATGAAATTGTTGTCAGGTAGTTTGCTTTTGAGGAGAATGAAGAATTTCTGAAATAGTAATTGGGGAATGTTACAATGTTTTTCCTCCACTGCAAATCCACCTTTTGAAGTCTCACTGGCCAATCTCGTGGTATTAGGAGGAGGGATCTTTCAGAAATAATTAGGTTTAGACAAGGTCATGAGGTTGGTGTCCAAATGGAATTAGTATCCTTATGATTAAAGAAAAAATAAAAGTGCTCTCTCTGCCATGTGAGATCACCGTGAGAAGACTGCCATCTGCAAGCCAGGAAGAGAGCCCTGCATGAGAACCTGACCATGCTGACAACCTGGTCTTGGACTTTCCACTTCTAGAGCTCTGAGGAATAAATGTCTGCAATTTAAACACCCTTGTCTATAGTATTTTGTTATAGCAGCCCAGGCTGACTGAGTTGGGGTCAGGGAGGACAAGGAATGTGGGAAGAGGAGAGAGAGAGAGAGAGAGAGAGAGAGAGATCTTATTAGATAAACATTAGAGAATTGCTGAATTGCTGGGCCTATGAAGGTAAGCAGGGGTTTATCAGTCTGTCTGCCTGCAGGTTGCGAGCTGCATTATCAAATGTTGAACTTTAATATGTCAGTAATTTAGTCTGTTTGCTAGAGAGTATGGGAATAAATGTTAAATTTTCTCCCAGAAACTCAAATTTCTGTAATTATAATAAAAAAAGAGAATGGCCCTATGGTATCTTATTTGAATACTAATTTGTATTAAAGTGTTGAACAAATAATTTTCAAAGTACTCATTTGTAGTTATTTTTATTCCAGATCTTTGATTTTCTTTTTGATATTATTGGTCACTGGGAGTGGGATTTCCATAGTTCAGATTATGAAAGAATGAAATTGCTCATTTTTATAATATTTATGAGACAAATGCCTCGAATTAAAGTATGGCCAATTATTTCCCACTGGGAAAAATTTGTTTTACAATCGTCTTTGTAAGGTTTTATTTGGGCTAGTAATGATATTGTACTTGCACAACAGAAAATGTTATATTCTCAGTTGTTCCATTCCTCCCTCTCATGTTTGAAGATTATTTTATTTGATATGATTTTATTCACAGACATTTTTAAAAGATTTCATACACACACAACTTGAAAACCTTCAATTCTATATATTATGGAAGATGGTATATCTTTCTTTTAAGGATGAGGAGGCTTATAACTTGTGGAGGGTTTTGCTCATAAAGTGAGTTATCACAGGTGCTGACCATGACCTTGAGAGTAAAGAAAGACTCATGGAAAATATGAGAGTTTTCTGTGGAAAAAATTTATAAAACATTAGTACACTTACACAGTTTTGATGCTATTATGTATTTCTAAATTTGTAAGATGAATTTCTTTTAAAGGATAGCACTTGAAAATTGATATTGCTATTTCTTCCTCTATGAATATAATTCTATAGCTATAAGGATTCAAATAGAAGGGAACAGTTCAGTGAACATTAACTGAATTATTTTGAGGAAGAAAAAGAGCATTAAGATTTCTATAATCAGTATAATATTACAACATGCCATTTCTGTTGTATAATATAACAACATGTCATTTCTGCTGTTAAAATTAGTCTCTTTTATAATAGATGAAAATAATATTATCTTTGTGTCTGGTGCAAAATTTAAAATGCAACTTTTTGGACAGCTGGAAGAGGTACCTATAAATAATTGAAGTGGGCAGAGACCAAATACTTCAAGAGTTAGAATATTAGTCAATTATAGGAAAAGCATCTCCTTCTTTTATTTGCAAATTATAAGTGAAATTATTTTTATGCAAAAGTTCTTGTTGAGTAAAGAGAGTTAGGCAAGTATTTCCATAAAATGGCATATTGGACATATAACAAATTAACACTATCAGATATTCAGTGAATGGAACAACTGCTTCTAATATTGTCAGAAGGTTGCAGTAATCTTCATTGTCATGTTGCATGATATAGTTTCATTTAAATGCTTACTGCATAAAGGCTTGCATTATTCTACTTATCTGATATAATTGCTAAAATCAAATTCACCAGAAAAGGAGCTATAGAATGTAAATCTTTATTATATTAAACTAAGGACATTGTATCTACCTAATTGAATAAAAATCTCCAACTATTAATAGCTCTATGCTAATATCACATTGAAAGTTATCCACTTAACACATCATAGAGGCCAATCACCCTGAAAATGTAATTTAACTTGGCAATGAACCAACCAACAGTTTTTTGTCTTGCATTTCACTTAATGGTGAAAAATATTCATAAAGAACTGTGAGTTTGTTATTTGAAGGAGCTGCCCTTATAATTATGCCTTTAGGTTAAAGCATTTAAATTTTAGGTTTGAGGGTAGGAATGATAGTAGCCTAAACAGACACTATTTCCTCTGTACATATATGACTGCATGACCTATGTGATCCTACATTATGTATATTCAGGAAAATGAGAAATTACACTCCATTTATGTATGATCTATGAAAATGTATAAGTGCATTCTCATGTCATGTGCAACAAATTAGAACAAATAAAAAAATTTAAAAAAGAATTTAGATTTCTTGTTTTAAATTATTGAGACAACAATTCATACACTGGTACCAACAGGCCCAACACAGCCTATTTGATGATATTTCCTACAGTCTATCATTATGAAATGCCCTGCTTTGACAGTATATTTTTCTAAGTCTCTTATGTCCTTTCAGCTTATTATTTCTAGCTAGAACTATAAAAATAATAGAAAAAATGTTTAGTATAATTTCTAAACCAGAATATTCTTTGAAAACTAGTTAGATTCTTTCACATTAATGACAGTAAACTAAATTTCAGTGTGAAAGTAACTTTAGTAAAATTTTGTAATAATTCAATGTCATATGTTGATAACTTGATATGTTTCAAGCATTGTATTTTGAGCTTACTTATATTATTTATTTGTTACTCAGAACCCTCTGAGATATTCTGGTGTTCCAAATGGTTACCTCTGTTTTCCACATGAGAAATGTGAGATTTATAAGATACTAGGTAATTCTTAGGAGTACATAACAATAAGTGTTAGATATTTTAAAAGACTTAAATTCAATAAATTCCTAATTGAATTACCAAAAATATCAAAAGGCAACTCTCTAAAATATATTGTTAATCACCAGATGATAACATGAGTAAATTATGGATGCTCAGGGGCCCATAGCTCCACACTATGTGGAACAGCCTTCTGCACTGGGCCTGGGCCAGGCTGCCATGGTGCAACACGTCAGTGAGCCCAGGCTTTTCTTTGCCCTGGCTTGCTGTACCTCAGGCTCACACCTGCATGACAGGGTCCACTGGGCAGCAGGGCTGCAGCCCATGCTCCAGCCCACCCTGACAGCTGCTCAGCAGCTCCGGGACAAGTTGTTCACTTCACTACCACACATAATTGCTGCTGGGGAATGGACTTCCCAGTCCTCTTTAATCAGTGGCACTAGTGACTCCACTGAATGAGATTTTCCACCAGTGAGGTGAGCACAGGAAACTCAACACAGGCAAATTGCTTATTTTTGTTTAAGGTCTCATGGCTTAGCAGTTGGCTTGGAATCATTCCACACCTCCTGTTTGCCAAAAAAACAGAGCCATTGAGCTGGGTGTTATAGCTTGGTTTATTGCTATGTTCAGTTGGGGTTAATGAAGAAATAATATAGGATTTCAAACAGGTACAGAAAGTCAACATAAATAAATGCCTGGGAAAATCCGTAAGCCAATGACTTGCGGGATAAAAATCAAGATCAAATACTTGTGATTTTTTTAAAATCCAAATTTGAGACCTAACAACATCTAATTTAATACAGTTAAGAGTAACTTTTGTTGACCATGAAGTATAACCTTTTGTGAAGTATTTATATCCATGCTAGCTATTGATAATAATAATAAACCAATAAAATATAAATTTTACATTATTACATGAACAAAATTTTCATGAGATTAACATGGTTTCAAAGAAGAATGTAGAAAGTCATGGTAGCAACTACTAAGTTATCTTATGTCATCATGGAATAAGCACTTTATTAGAATTTAGAAATTGTTCAGCAGTTATAAATATCTACATTTTCAGTAAGTTACAAACATTCATATCTGAGAATAAATTTTAAAAATCAAAGTTTTTAAATATTGCATAGTACAAAATAATATGGTTTTTTATGAGGCTAAAGTTTTAAAACAATATGAGCTCCATTATTCTTCAGTAAATGTGCTTAATATTTTTGTCAGTTAAAGTTCTAGTTTCTTAAATTTCAGGTTGAACTTGTAATAAATTTGTATTTTTAGAATGCAAGGGTTATTTGATTTATTTTGTTTATATAAAATAATAATCACAAATACTTTGTTTATATCCTTATAGGTTTTATGGTCATTAAAAAGGCCCAATTAGGTAATAAACATGCTTATTAAGTAATTATTATATTTCTACCACTGTATTGGTCCCATGAGTTGAGGTCAGGAAAAATATAAACAAACAATAAAAGTAATGAAAAAGGAATTACATCAAATTTCGTGGCACTGATTTTATAAGCCACCAGATTCAGTGAAAGAGATTCAGTGTTTGCTGGCAAACAGGGCAAGCTTCATGAATGAGATGGATACAAATCATAGACATGAAGATATAGGGCAATTGTATGATCCACTGGGAAGAATAACATAAAACTGATTGTAAACAGGATTAATCTTGACCAAATAACAAAAACATGAACTGAATATCTGCATATTCCCAAGAGATTTAGTGTCCAGCTTTTCATCTTGCAAATATATAGACATATTCATTTATACACATTAAATATATTATGTAGTATACACACACTTACACACAAAATCGAAATGTCTTGAAAACAACTGGCTCTTCTCATTAGAGCAACACATCTTGACCTCTCAATCTAGGAAACAACTAACTGACTTTAGAGAAGATCTTGCTCTCACCTAGTCCCTGCAAACCCCAGTCTCTTCCCTGCATCCATTTCTGTTTCCTCTGAAAAAAGCTTTAAAATATGATGCCAACTTTGTCTTATAAAGCAATGCCCTGTCCTTGGTGCCATGTTGAAATTACTGTGGAAAGAACTTGTCTCAAAGTGTAGTGAAAGATTACAACAAATATCATTTACTAAGGACTGAAGTCCCCATCATGTGAATGAGCATTACAGCGAATGAAGTAGCCTTTCCAAAGCCATTTTGGAATAATTGCATGTGTGCTAGTGATCCCTGGAGGTGGACTCGGATCTGCTGTGATGCAGATTTCATTTTGTTGCCTTCATTTTCGAAAGTGAAGAGTAAAGATCAGATAAAGACAGATTGACCTTGAGGTTTCCCACTTGATGTTGAATTGATACAGTATATATTCTCAAAGATTCATACACAGGAACATTAAACAGAGTACAGAACTATCTGAGGGAATGGAAGAGATAGCCTCTTTCTCAGTCTCAGAAGAAAAGAAAGATATCTTGAGAGAGAGAAGAGGGAGAGAGAGAGCTATTTCCTGAGGACAGTAGTTGAATTGCTATTTTCATATACAAATGTTTTACAATAATTGCAAGTAATGTGAAACTCCCCCATCGCCAGAACAGTGTTTTGTGTTTCCAGAAACAAATGGAACCACAGTCATAAATGGTGTTTCCCCCTCCCCTGGCCTGCCTCCATTCAGAGACACAGACAGGTATTCATAAGAGCCTGAGATCTGGAAAAACTGAGCAGAAACCTGCTTGGCAGAACCTCAAATTCTCTTTTTATTGTTTTTTGAGGAACAGAACCTTGATTTTAAAGCCATATTTGTGGCAAGGAGAATTTACAATCTGTACCATGCAGGATTGTTTATTTTAGTTTCAACTAAAAAGCATATTATAGTAAGTTTTTTTTATGTTCTAAAAAATGTCAAACGTTTCATCTTAATAAGATGGCTTTATTTTGTGAATAACAAAATGATTTATTTATTTTCTGTAAGAAATTTTGACATTGGATTATTTGGAAACCAAAGGTATATTTTCTAAAATAAAAAAGTTAGGATGTGCATTCTAGTCATACTCCCCCACTCCCTGCTCCCCCGTACTGGGAATTGAACCCAGGGGTGCTTTATCACTGAACCACATCACCAGCCCTTTTTATCTTTTGCATATTGAGACAGGGTCTCCCTAAATTACTGAGAGTGGCCTTGAAAATTAGATCCTCCTACCTCAGCCTCTCTGGGATTACAGGAGTGTGTCACCATGTCTGGCTCTAGCCACACTTTTCAATATTTCTGGTAAAGACCATGCATATGTAATCAAGAACCAACATCACCTAGTGACTACTAATGGAGCTTAAAAATGATATTATTCAACAACATAAAAAGCACTGAAGTTTCTTCTTTCTTAGCAGGAGCAATGTTAATAATTAAATCTAAGATGAGTGAGAATACAGGTTTTTCAGAATGTTTTTCCCCCATTTTCTCAACATTTGTAGAGGCAAATTATATTGAAAAATTTGAAAAAATGTCATAAATCTCATTCAGAAGGTATAAATGAAGTTGAGGCATCTTTGAAGTCTCATTTGCTAGGTTTTAAAAGTGGGTTATAGGGCTGGGGATATAGCTCAGTTGGTAGAGTGCTATTCTCACATGCACAAGACCCTGGATTCAATCCCCAGCACCACAAAAGTAAATAAATAAATAAATAAATAAATAAATAAATAAATAAATAAATAAAAGTAGGTTACATACAAATATACTTCAAGAGTAAAGGAGTGCCGGGCACAGTGGCTCATGCTTGTAGTCCCAACAACTCAGGAGGCTGAGGCAGGAAGATGGTGAATTCAAAGCCAGTCTCAGCAAAAGCAAAGTGCCAAGTAACTCAATGAGACCCTGTCTCTAAATATAATAAAAAATAGGGTTGGGAATGTGGCTCAATGGGGGAATGCCCCTGAGTTCAAACCCCCCCCCCCCCAAAAAAAAAGAGTAAAGGAGAAATTTTCAACTTTGATTTAAAATTTAATTTTTATATCCCCTTTCTCAGTCTGACATTTTGTAGATACTGAAACTATTGACTCTTGCTTTAATATTGCCTCCTTCTTTGTGCAACTTTACTAGAATATGCCTTTGATGTTCCCTTAAACTTTCTTGGCATGTAACTTTTCCATTCCTAGTTTTTATTCATGAGTGTCAGCTGGCTGTCTTACCTGGTAAGGAGCTGCTAAAGTTTGGCAGGAATTTTAGACAAATTCATCTCTGTCATTAGTGCTTGGAAATGTTTAGGCCCAAATTAATCTGGTTGGAAAATATAGTTTCTAATATTACAAGTTTTAAAGACTCAATCATAAGCAAATGGTTGCTGATATTTGAATGAGGCAATGAGAAAGAAAATGTGCAATAAATACAAATATTATCTTTAAATAGATAATAAGATTTTGTATTTGATGGCTGTTCATTTTAGGTTTAAGTGCTATTTTGGGAATCCAAGACAATCAGTCTCTCTCTCCTCTCTCTGTCTCTGTCTCTCTCTCAGAACAGATTAACACCATGGTTTTGGTTTATTTATTTATTTAGACTCAAAATGAACATCTTTACTGTAGAAATGGGAAGATTAGATGAGAGACCCAGGGTAACACCATATTTTGATCAGAAATTCTGGACTGATCACTTTCCCTTTTGCAGAACACTTAGTATAGACTTTCCATAGGCAACATTCTCACAACAGGGATTTAGGAAATCTGATTATTTCCTTACCATGAAGTGCATTTCTGCTCAGTTTTTCTTTTTGACAGAGTATTCCTCAATTCATTGATTAATCTTCCTTGGTCCCTTTGCCTCCTCTCTCTCTTATGTGTATAATAAAAGGTTGGCCTGTGTTGGAAGATAAACTAAGGCACATTAAAATTTTAAAGCATTTATTTAAGCAGATAGTGATTCACAAATGGGCAGTGTCAAACCACGAGAGGTTTGGGCTCCATCAAAGGGGTGTGAAGGAAAATCTTTTATAAGGTGTTTGCGGAAATAAGAAAAGTAAAACATTTGATTGGATAAAATGGAGCTGTAGTCTTGGCAGTTTCTGACGAGTTAAGCTTAAATTTCATTTCTCAGTATATGGCCATCTACTCTGAGTTGGATTTTAGTTTGCTTACAAAGGAACTGAGGGTGTTGGACCTACCCCTTTATATAAAGTCCTCTCATTTAATTATTTTACCACTTGTTTTAGCCTGTATGTTTTTGTATTGAGACCACATTGTACCCACTTGGCTTCTCTACTACCCATATGTTCGAAACTCCCAAATCCCAACATTCAGCATAAACTGGAGCCCTCCTAAGGTTTTTCTGTATTATCTTCAAGCCTTATGTTGTCTTCAGTCATTTCTAACTGAATTCCTGTGTTAGTCATTTTCATTACTGTTACAAACACCCGAAATAAATCAACTTACATAGAGAAAAAGTTTATGTTGATTCACAGTTTTAGAGGTTTCAGTCCATGACCAATTGGCTCCATTGCTTTGGACCTGTGGTGAAGCAACACATAACAGTGGGAACTTGCATATGAGCAAATGGCTTACCTTATGGCCATGAAACAAGAGAAGAAGAGTGGGTGGGGATCCCATCATTTGCTTTTACTCATGTCTCAATGAAAATCTCCCATTTGGCCCTTTTCCTAAAGGCTGTGTCCCCTCTCAGTAGTATGTGGGCTAGCAACCAAGCCTTTGATATATGGACCTATCTGTGATATTCTGCCCAAACTACAGCATCTCCTTACTCAATTTCCCCTTCCAACTGAAAATGCTTTGAAACCCACTATGCTATGTGATCACAAGATCTGATGGTTATTCTATTATGAAGTGAAAGTGGGAATATAATTAAAGATAGGAAAACAACTAGAAATGTTAAAAAAAAATTTTGGGAGAAATATTTGGTTCTTACTAATGAGTTTTTGTTGTACTTTTTTACTTGAATGTTATCAGATAATTTACTGAGAACATTCACTGATGGCAGGACATAAAAAATATATTTAAAGACATTCACTCTACTTTTTTAGTTTTCATCTTAAAAGCTGGCAAATAAGTTTTCAGTAATTATAAGATGAAGTCACCAATAATTTCCATATTTTTTAAAGTGATTTTACACTGGAAATCTTCACTGAAGCAATCATTATGTGAAATTTTCAGAAGAAAATCAAATTTCAAATAAACACCTTTCCAATTTACCTAAAAGAACTGAAAGAATAAAATAAATTTAACTATGTTTTATCATTACAAACAGACAAAACAATTTTGATGATACATATGATTTGGGATAGTAATCTATGCATTTAAATTTTTATTAGTGTATTGTCATAAATAAAAGATTGATGCATTAGATTGCATTAAAATTATCTGTTGCACATCATCTAGTTGGGAATATATTCTTGTACAAATCTATTGATGCACACATGTATGCAATTCTTTTGACAATATAACTAGGAGTGAAATTTCTGAGTCAGAGTACATGTATATTCAGCTTTAATGGACAGTACCAAACAAGTTTTCCAGACAGGTTGTAGGAGTGACAAAATGTTGAACAATGAGTCCCCATCTATCCTTGAGGACTCTGAAATTCAGGGAGAAAGCAGAAAAGAAAATAACAATTTGAAAGAACATTGATCATTTCCAGTATACAGGTTTATAAAAAAGTACTAGGGATTAAGATGTGTGTATAGCCACATATATACCCAGAAATATGTCAAAACTTGTAAAATAGTAATATGTTATTATTACCATCATCATAGAATATTACTGCTTCTGTACTATGAAAGAACTGAAATCTGAAACTTATTTCTAACAGTTACCTCCCATTGGGAATAAGTTTGGTTTTATTTAGGAATTTGCCAAACAATGCTATAAATGCTTGACGTCTAGAATATTAGGGTTCAGTTCAAGTTAGTTCCAGATGTTCAGACTTACTGAATTACTTTAAGTTTTCTTAAAGTGATAAGCTCTTTCTTGTCCTTCCATATGCTTTGGAGATTTGGGAAATACTGATCACATTTACCAGAACAAACTGGATCAGGAATCCGCAGAAAATCTCTCTAGATCTAGCCTGGATCACTGACAGACCTTGTGAAAAATGGCTTAGAATTTAAGTTTGAGAAGGTGGATCACTGACACTACAATGCTTGGAACACAGCAATTTTTGCTGTATGACATCTCTTAATAAAAGTTATGTTTGAAAAATTGTCTCAGTTATATGTTAACAAGCCATCACAGTTGGAGAATCAGCAAGACTGGAAGGTGATGCATGGAGCATCTGGACAGCAGGCAATAGCCTTGGTGGTCACAAACCGTATTTCTTCCAACTGTCTTAACTGGATCCCAGCCAGGGAGATCAAGCCTCTGTTTTAACACAGTAACAAGGACAGACTGGATGTATCCCTCCCTGTCTTAGGAGAGGGGTTGCTGTGAGGTTAGCAGTTCCTGAGATTCTCCACAAGGGACATATCTGAGAATAACCAGCAGGATGATATTTGGAAACAAGACTGATGATTCAAGGAACAATGTCAGTGCCTTCGATGTGAAGGCAGGGACTCTATGTTGCTTGGCATTTTATTCCAACACCTTTCATTGCAAGGTGCATGGTAACTTCTTAACAAATATTTGATGAATAACAGTGAATGCATTTCCTAGTGAAAGAACAGTTAAAAAGGAAAACTCTGATAAAATAAATGTCTAGTTGAATGAATTAAAGTAGTTGGGGAAAAGTACACTAGAGTAGAATGGAAGGACGCAGTCTAGGGGGAGGAAAGTGTGTGTTTTTGTGTGTATGAAAAATATCACTCTGCAAATAAAC
The DNA here is from genome assembly GCA_020662805.1 of Glaucomys volans. Classification (NCBI taxonomy): domain Eukaryota; kingdom Metazoa; phylum Chordata; class Mammalia; order Rodentia; family Sciuridae; genus Glaucomys; species Glaucomys volans. The sequence goes on along the minus strand of JAJEJO010002123.1, from coordinate 221,076 downwards.
CCAAAATGTGTTAGAGATGGAATGTCTTTTGAAGTCTTTAGCTCATGCCATAGATCTGAGGCCCAGAAAAAAATGTTCCAGCCCTCAAATTACATACCGAACTAGTGATGGGATGGCAAGTTTCAACTAGACCATGATGTTTCTCTGGGGTTATTATAATAAGTATTGACAAATATAATACTCTAGTATTTTAATCTTAAGTCTATATCTTGAAATATACTTGTAGAAATTTGGGAGGAGATAAAAATCCTTAGAATTCAAACATTCATTAATATAGTGAAAATTCAATTATGATAGCAATTAAAAGTTGTTTGAATTATTGGACCTAAAAAATATCTGATTGTGTATAAATGCATTCTTCATAAAGAGACTAAAGTAATTTGTAAAAGTTTTATATTTCTAATGCAATCTCACACCTAAATACAATGTATTACTATACCACACCATGTTTATCATATATATATGCTATTAAAATATAATGTGCATTTTTATAATGCAATAGGGCTTTTTTTTTTTTGAGTACAGAATTTACTACATTGCAGACATTTTTCTGTGTTTGGACATTTCTTTTTTTTTTTCTTTTTTGAACCAGGGATTGAATTCAGGGACACTCCGCCACTGAGCCACATCCCCAGCCCCATTTTGTATTTTATTTAGACACAGGGTCTCACTGAGTTGCTTAGGGCCTCGCTAAGTTGCTGAGGCTGGCTTTGAACTTGCGATCCTCCTGACTCAGCCTCCCAAGTTGCTTGGATTACAGGTGTGCACCACCACACCCGGCTGTGTTTGGACATTTCTTAGCTGGGTTTCTTAGAAAACTTAGAAGGTACAGTCCTAAAACAGGAAGAGTTGAAGCAGGAAGGAAAATGAGACATTAAAGGAAGGAAAGCAAATGTGTTGATTCTTATTACTGATCTGTTCAAAGCTTCACAAGAAAACTAGGTGACTGTTCAGTCCTGCTGGTTATCTTCTCAACAGGCCATGCCCTCCTTGTTGAAAAACAGTTTGTGAGCAAAGAAAAGGAAAGGAATTTTTCTCTGAAGTTCTTTCTCTCCTTTGCTTCATTGGTCAAATTTTCTCCCAAAAGGCAGTCTCCCACCTCCCTTCAAGATAAGTCTCAGACCCAAAGCAGTTCTTCATCTGAGTCAGAAGGTGGTGGGAGGAGCCTGGAACCCACAGCTCTTGCAAAGTTGAATCTGGGTGTTGGGCAAACCGTGGTTCAAATAGCAGGAATAATGGCGACAATAGTGGGTGCAGTTTCATACCTTCCCTGGTTCCTTCTTGCGGGAAGGTGAGGAGGAATAGCCAGCAGTATTAATTGACAAAGGGACATTAAGGTGATGGCAGTAATATTAGGGGAAAGGGAAAACTGGTCTAGAAAATGGCAAAACTAGGATCTTGAACCAGATGCTGCTTACACTAAAACCAGAGCTCTAAATGGAACAGCAGAGTACTCCTAGCTTAGTTTAAATGGCTCACCACATAAAACAGTATTTATGGAGCACTTCCCATATGTTCAACAAATCATGAGGTATCATGAAGAAAGTTATGAGAACAAATAAAAATAATTCAAAAGTATATGTCAATAAGTAATATGCTAAATAAAAATGAATCTAAGAAAACAAACAAATAAAAGAAGTCAAACATGAAAATCATTTCACATCATTTGGTCTGAGGGATGACGTTATAGATAAGGAACATTAAACTTAAGTCATTAAAGCAATGGATAAAAATATATGTATACATGTAAAACATAGGGTCTTTGTGCTTTCAAAATGAGAAATGTAACATCATTTTTAGTATAATCTGCTGAAGAAATAATGTGAGGCAAAGGAACCAGTCAGATTGAATTAAAAGGAAGAGACAAATATTGATATTTCTGCCTTAGGATGAGTGAGGGAGGAGCTTCTCTTTTTATGTTGTACATTTTTGTATATTTTTAAAATTTAAAAAATATTTAAAATAGTTATAAATTTTGTACATTTATGTTGTGATTTTAAAAATGAATATACATTACTTAATATTAAAAAGCTTTATTTAATTTGGGAGAGAAGTAGTTGGGTTATTTGTAAGTTTGTTTACTGGGTGATTTATAATGAAAGGATGGTATCTCTCTTCTATTGTGGCTCTGACATATGTTTTTAAAAGGAAGAGATATCTTCTTATCTTTCTTCAATTTAAGCCTTTTCAACTTACTTCATTAAGTCCATCATTAAATATTTAGCATTCCTAAATCTAGAAAGCCTAAATGTGTTGGAGGAATATAAAGGATTTTGAAAATCCAGGATATGTTTAGGCTGCACATGAGGCATGTTAAACAATTATTAAGAGGTAATCGTTTTTCTTCCCAAGACCTCAGATAGAGCAAAGCAAAATAAATACATTCTGTTCCAAGGAAAGTCTGCTTTTGTGACACCTGAGTTTATATTTCCTAGGCTAAATCCAATTCAGTAGCACAATAAAGATCTACTATCCCTAAAAAGACAAAATCTCTTAAAGTCCCCTTTGGCCAAATTCATAAAATATTAACACTCCTCAAATCCTTCCAGGCTCAAGAATGAGTTCAGTTTCTAAGGATTTTTCAAACAAGCTTGCACATTCCATACTCCTGAAAACCATAAATATGCCTCTCTCTTAAAAAACAGTTGCCCAGGTTCTAGCTGGCTATAATGAGAGATTTGGAACTCTGTACCAGCTATATTTCAGAATTTCCATTGACCAAGCAACTCGTGTGTGCCTCCCATCTTCCCTCTTTTCAATCAGGGCAAAACTTCGTGATTTTGTTGTGGCTGTATCACCCTGTATGTTGAGTAGGTACGGACCAGATAACCAGTCCCCTTTAGTTCACAGGCCTTCAGATCAGAAGGAACAGGCCCCACCGGGCCTCACTTATACTTGGCAGTATTTCAGAAGATAAGGGACAGTGGGGAGACTCTAGGGTCTGGGATGGTGTGAACCCATTTTTTTTTGTTTTTTATGTGTGAGGAACATGAAGATTTGGAGATGAGAGGGTGGACTGTAGTCAGCCTGATTGTCAGAGAAGGGCCAAGGCTGTCTTCTGGCTCCAGTCAGGCCTTCCCACCACTGCATTCTCATCCAATGTCTGACTGACTCTATGAGAGACCCAAAAGCAGAACAACCCAATAGAGATGCTCTTGAATTCTTGACTTGTCTGTGGCTTAGAAATTGACCTTGCCAGAAATAAAATATGGAACCATATTACATGATTCTTCAAGGAGAGCAGACAACTTTATGAGTAAAGGTGCCATGAAGATTTTGCTCTCAGAAAATAAATTAAGTTCTGTACTAAAGTAGCTTCTAGAACCTCCTCTAGAAATAGATTGAACTAAAAGTGATGTAAAGTAGTGGATTTTTTTTTTCTGATACCACGTGAGGTGTTTCCCCTGAACATGTATAATTTAAACAAGGTTGGAAAGTTCATCTTGAATTCCAACTTTACTAGGGATAAAAGACAAATTAGGTTAGAGGAATTAAACAACACTAAAATAGGAAGCTCTCTGTATTGATCTGAGTTTGCGTTTACCTCAATGGTTTCCTCTCAATTCCAGAAAGAATAAAAAGAGTATTGTCAAGTTGGCTTACATTTTCTGCTTTCTTGTTCCAAAGTAGTGAGATACTTTGGAAATAGCAATACAAGGAACAGCATAACTAAAGAACATATATTTTAAAATATCTCATTGCCTACATACAAATATTCTAAATAATGATTTAAGCAATGTCTCTTGACAGATTTACCATCCATATAAAATTCAAATGCAGAATTGGAAAAGCCTTGTCATTGAAATGAGTAACAATGTGTAATAATATTAAGAAGTTGCTGAGCTTACTAATTTGATGTAAATTTATTCATGTGGATATGAGAATTTTTAGTATTAATGTGGTCAATGTTGATATACAGTCAATTTAAAATTATCCTTGGTGCTTTCAGTTGCTATCATTTGTATTTGGGTATAACCTTTAAGATAATTGAGGGTCATAATTCCAAAAGAAAATAACAAGTAGGTAACAGAAGAAGTAGAGGGTAACTGATCACACGATTCAAACAAGTATAAATTAATCATTCTTCCTTAAGATGAGGTTAAAAAAAAAAAAAAAACACAGCGGGGCGTGGTGGTGCACGCCTGTAATCCAAGCAACTTGGGAGGCTGAGTCAGGAGGATCGCGAGTTCAAAGCCAGCCTCAGCAACTTAGCGAGGCCCTAAGCAACTCAGTGAGACCCTTTCTCTAAATAAAATACAAAATAGGGCTGGGGATGTGGCTCAGGGGCCGAGTGTCCCTGAGTTCAATTCCTGGTTCCAAAAATAAAAAATATAAAAAAAAAAACCACATTTAGAATGAAAATTAGTACGTCTGATTCTAGGTACCTTTTTGACACTAAATAGTGGCCTTGGCATATGCTCTCATTCGTGATATGTACATATTGATCAGAACTCTCTACCTTTATCCGTCTTGGATTCTTTCTCTTTAGCATGGGAGCTGCATCTTAATTTTGGTCAGGGATTTGGTTGTTGTTATGCAGTTTGGTATACAATATATGCACTGATACACACGTAAAGTGTTTTCTTCTTTCTTTTCCTCTGCTGTCCTTTCTCCCTCCCTTTCATTCTCTTCCTCCCATTATTCATTCCTTTCTTTATTTATATATGCATGTTATCATAACAGACACTAACATTTTACTTATTGTGGGATACAAGCTGTTGGCAATTTGTGAAATCAATTGAATGGTCCTTACCACTATAAAAAAAAAACTTTATCTGAAAAAACTAAATATTAAACAATAAGAATGGGATTGAATAGAAAATATTAGAGTGCGCCAACAATAACAAATTATAGTAAGGGTATTTTATTTCATCAAAATTTTATTTATTTTATTTATTTATCTACATATTTAAATATATGTGTATGTATCTGAGATTACATACACATGCAAAGGTTTGTGCTTGATGTGAGTGTGCATGTGAATAAGTGTGCTTGTGAGTACTGGGCCTGGATCATTCCATAAAATGAATTTCTCTCAGTGTGCAATTATAAGAAAGAGGTCGAAAGCCTTTCTCTGTAAAATGTCTTTATTTTTTTCTGGTTTGCACATGAATTGAAATCAAGTTGTTTAGCATATTAAACCTTCACTGCATGTAACTCACAAAGCACAGATAAATGAGCTGTATGAACCCAGCAGTAAACCTGTTCCTTGTACCTTGTGCATCATATTAATTAAGTGATTTGAAAAGTGACTTTCCTCTCTAGAATGCAAATGTTTCTAGCCTGTGCTAAATATTTGTCTTGAGGGTTTTACCAACCACAGTACTGATAAGTGTTATTCTAAGAGTAGCATAGGAGAGAAAATAAGCCGGGGAAGAAAATGAAGGAAATTAAATATAATTAATATAACATTAATATGATTTTTAATTTCACTTTGCCCTCATCAGTGTCCAGTCCCCATAGTTTTATGGCATTTGCTTTAATAGGTATTTGAATTTCAAAAACACTTCTAACACTTTAAATGACCCACTAATAAACTTTGATAAAGATGTAATAAAGGACTTTACAGGAGTTCACTTGGTGAATGTGAAAATATCTCCATCCATTTATTTATCTGACTTTCATCTTTCATTACATATACCAAAAATCATGCTTATGGACATCATAAATAACAGAGTAAACACAAACTTTGGTTTGGCTACAGTCATCTTTTGTCCTCTATAAATCACCAAATATATAGTAGGAACAAAAAATAAGTGTTTTTCCTTATTTATACCTGAAACCATTTGAAAACTTTAGTGCTTTTACAAGGTAGTTTTGAAAAGTGAACAAATTCTATAGAAAGAAATTGGCAGTGTGCTACCATCTTAATACAATTCTAATGTTAAACTTTCACCTGTAGGAAGTGATTGGGAGAGAAGAGAAATGACTGATTTCTGTATTTCTGGGACTCAACATTCTTGGAATAGAAGAAATGAGTATTCATCTCTAGGGATCACGATTCAGATGAAATGTGTCTAGAACAGCATGCAAAGTTTGGAAAAGGAAGTTACCAGTAACAAAAAACAAAAGACCGCCCGCCAGCTGTCCTGGTTCTAAAATTTGGCTTAGTGAGTGATGAAAAGTAGCTCCCTGGTTGCATGGTGAAAAAATAATAGGAAAGTAACATTAAGACAGACATACAAATTAGAACCATCCCCAAAGCCCAGGATATGAATACAATTAGGCCATAGGTAATAGAAATATCATTCATTCATCTCCTCACCTCTCCCAAGTCTTGGCCCACATGTCAAGATTCAATGAGTCCTCCTCCTTTGAAACCTTTTCCTCCATCCCTTTCTTTTACTTTGTGTCCTTTTGCAAAGCTTTATTTGCTTAAGTGATTGTTATCGGTCTCCTTTGTTAGAATAAAATTTCTAAGAAGAAAGAGTCTTGATCTGTCTAGTTAGCCACATAACAATCAACATCTGGAACAGTCTTGGCACACAGCTGAGGCTTGACAAATATTTGAAGAATAAAAGGCACTCATTCTTTTCATTCCAAAATCAGAAACTGTGAGTTGGATTTCCTCAACTTCCCTTTTCTCATTTTGCACATCAAATATGTCACTACTGATTCTCTCAGCTGAAGAGTGCCTGCCTTTGTCTTCTACTCTAGCCCTCCCTTTCCTGTCTTGGTTCTAACTTCTTATGTGAAGCAACACAATTTTGCTGCTAATTTGCAACTGCCATTCAGAGTCAACATGGTAATATCTAAATATGAAGACACTGAGTTGTTTCTTTAGCTGTGTAGCAGAACTCCACTTTGAGCTTTCTACTCCCCTCTGCTTTACTTGGGTGCCCTTCTCTATCATTTATTAAAAGTAAGCAAACTGCATGCAATTACATCAGTACTAATCAAATTCACCATTCTCTTTACTATTTATTTTTATTTTTATTTGTTTGGTATCAGGGATTGAACCCAGAGGCATTTAACCATTGATCCACATCCCCAGTCCTTTTTTATTTTAATTTTTTTTTTTAATTTTAAGACAGTGTCTTACTAAGTTAGTTACAGTTTCACTGAATTGCTGAGGCTGACTTTGAACTTGCAATCCTCCTGTCTTAGTCTCCCAAGCCGCTGAGATTACAGGCGTGCACCACTGTACCCAACTTACCATTCTTTTAAACAGATGTATATTTTTTCTCTCCAATCTGAAAACTTCTGAGGAGACTGTTCCATTTTTGTAGACTCAAACTTTTAGTGTCTTCTGGAACAAACTCACAGGGCCCAATAATTAAAATTTCAAGTACTTCTATAGTCAGCATTTTCAGAAACCTATTTTAAATCGGTGACTACCTAAATCATGATTGTTCTTTTCTTCCTTCCCTGCTTCATTCCTTTCTTCCTTTCTATATTTTTGCCAACATAAATCATTGTTCTTTTATAGCTGGCACATATAAAATGGAAATGAAGGGGTTTGACTCTGAGCTTGTGATCTCAATCATTTGTTCGAGACTTAAGTGTTTAAAATTTATTTCAATTGTTCAAAATTATTTTTTCATTGTTTTTGTTAAGTTTTCAAAAGAAGTGACATCATCAGAAGGCCTAAATTTTCCTTTCTAGCTCATCTCTGAATGTTTCCCTAGTCAGATGGTCTAGCCATAAAAGGAAGTTCCCTCTGTTTTCTGAATTGACTGTGCTATTTTATACTTTCAAATCAGTGGCATAGTTTGCTTACTATTAAGGGATGCAGAAGACTGAACAATAAAAACTCATGCTTCTGCAGAAAGTGGGTCTGTTTGATGGGCAGCACAATGGCATCCATATTTATTCGCATTTGGGGATCTGTTTTCAGCTCTCTATCTGGAAATCACTGTTTTTATCCCCAAAACCAGGAATAACAGCTTTCTCGCAACTGTAGCAAAGCATAAAGCAGACCAGAAAGGGAATCAGTTAACAGACAATGTTTAAAGGAGACATACAGCTATGGGTCCATATAAAAAGACAGAAACCATTTCTAGGGTAATGAATAACAGGTGGAGGCATTTAACAGAATGTACTTGAGAAAAACAACATGTTTTAAATGCATTAGAAGATGTCTATCTTTATAAAAATCCAAACATTTAATACTAACCCACAAAAACAACAAGAATTTTCTAAAATTAGGAATAAAGGTTCTAATATGAGAAAATGACCATTTCAGAACCGAGCTGATATTGAAAAAGGACTGAGACTTAAGAAAATGGAGCAGCAGCATGCAAATAATGTAGGATGAGAAATTAGTAGGCAAGAACATAGAAATTCTTATAGTTGAACTCAGTAACATTTTTTATTAATTCTTGTAGAGAAAAACTGTGAAGGCCATTGCATAGTCCTCCTCATAGCTGCTAAACACAACTGTTTAGTAATCTCTCCTATGATCACCTACAGTTGTTGTTCTTCAGTAAAGGGATGTTGTTTTTCCATTAGTTTTTGTTTGTTGTTTTTAGTTTTCAAGAATTCTTGGCTAAAAAACTAACTCCCTGTCTGCTCCACTCATATTGTTCCACTAATTACTCTAGCACTTTGGAGTTACGAGGATGAATGAGAAAATACCTTCTATAAAATTTGTTAGCAAAGTTTATTCTTGTCCCTTTATGCTACTAGACACTTCTACACATGGTATTTACAGAAAATTGGTCTTTGTTATGTACTTGGGGAATTCTTTCTTCTTTTAAATCATATCAAACAATATTTCCTCTTCCATGACGTTTTATCTGACAACCACCCTCAAAACTCTTTTCCAATGTGTGCTAGGACACCTTGTCCACACTCAGGTGATAGTGATACTATCTTACACGGAATTTCTTTCACTAAATAGAGCATATTGAAGTTAGGATGATGGAGTTGTTCTGTAGCCACCATCTCTCAGAACAGTAAGCACACAAAACATGGAAATACAATAAATTGATGCAAGGAAGAAAGGAAGTAAGAAAAGAGGGAGAAAAGAGAAGAAAAAAAGGAAACACTGGAGAAAAAAGAGTTGAGCAGGGAAGGAGTTAAGACCAGACTAAGTGTTCCAAATCATGAAAAACCTCCAAAGTTCTTTTTGTTGTCTTAGACAAAGTTACAACCACAGTAAAAATTAAGGTGAAATATGGAAGTTCAATAATTTTCAGTTTGGATCAACTTCTTTTTCCAAATCAAACAGGATGCAAAAGTATTATCTTCATGTTTAATTTTATTAGCTTGTAATTTCTATGATCTGTAGAACTAAAATACTCAAAAACATTGAAAAGTTAGTTTCCATGCTTTACTATGTACTGTACCATGTTTGATGCTTTTTCAAACACTTGATTACCAATAGTAATAACATGCCATAAATATTCTTCGTATATTTTCAACTCTGATTAATTTTACAAAAAAGTAGATAATACATCCATAAATATTCTTTATAATGTCTTTTCAAGTTTTACTACATTCACATATAAAAGCAGAATAATATTTCACAAAGATATTAAAAATAATAATCATTTGTGGGTTGCTTTCCATTAAACCTCTCTAAAATGTAATTCTCTCCTTCAGTTACCATAATGATGCAGTCATTGTGAAAAATTCGTTTTGCTTTTTTATTATAAATTTATTTCTTTCAGAGACATTGATTTGTGTAGGAAAGCAGATACACATTCCAGGAAGAATTAAACCTATCTCAAGAGAGAGACATCTTTTGTGATAAGGTAAGAAATACACATTCAAGGGAAAATGCAGCCATTTCCAGAGGGAGAGAAAGTTTTTGATTATAAATTTGAAACACACAAAATCATATTGACTATTTTAAACTCTCACTAGAAGGCCACTTAAATGATTTATTAAATCCTTGGTAAGTTTTATTACCGTATGTTTAATTTCCAAATAATATTATAGAAGCATTTTGGAGCAGGAGAAGGCTATAATTAATAGTAGCATACATTTCAGCAAGATTCTTTCTTCTAATGCACAGGGTTTTAGAAACCTGGATCTCTATCTGGTTGCATTTAACCAGAACACTGCATAGATCTCTTAGTTTTCCAATGTCCATATTAATTATCTGCTTGTTTTCACTGAAGGAATCTGTTGGATTGGCCATGGTAAAAATGTTTACCAAGGTTTATATTCAACCCAATCACTTATAATGTAAGCTCCTTTGTCAATCCATCTCATTTATATGCCTCAGTAGGTACCAAAAATGAATTGTAGCATCTTTAGTCTCTAGTACAAATCACATGTCAAGACTGAAAAAAATGAAAGCAGAATTCATCAAGAAGTATGTTTAAGTTAAAAATTTTCAGGATGAGAAAATTTATCAAAGAAATAATAAGATATATTATTTAGTAAAGTAAAAGTAAAAGTTTTTAAAAATATAAGAGGATAAAAGTATTAAAGGACCTAAGAGTTTACAATATTTTGTACATAGATAATTTAAATACTTGTTTTTATCTCATTTTCAAAGACATAGGGAAGAATTTGAGTAGTATTGATTAAATTCAGATCCTTACAAAATGTGGCAAAGCTAGAATTGCTTTTATATAATTGACTTGTAAATTGACATTTATTTTGTTTCCCCAAATGTTCCTTAAAGTTCAAAGGACAAATGCTTGTGTCAGGAAAGGGGAAGGCACACTTGGAAAAATAGATAATAGTTCACCTGTGGGCATCCTAGTATGTACTTGGAGATAACTTCAGAAAATTATTTAGGAACCAGAGAATGGAGGGCCAAGAATGACACTAGATTTTATGTGGAGCAGTAATTAAATTAATATCATGCATTCAACACATTAAACTAGAAGCAATGTTCAGGATGAGAATGAATATAGCTGGAGACCAGCAGGAAAGATTATTAAAATATATATCACAATAAGCATCTGGAATTAAACCTAATGGTGGACTTAGATGGGAAAGACATGTTATGAATACTATATAGGCAGTAATTACAGTATTTATCTGGGTGACAGAGTTTGGCTATGCTCAGAAAAACAAAAGTCATGGGGATGAAATATCAAATGGTAAATGACAATTTTAGCTTTGGAAGGTTTCAGCTTGTCATGTAAGAAGGAAAACATGGATAAATATTTCCACATTAATAGCTTTAGGCAGAGTGGAACTGTTATATAAATTATGGTACCAATATATATATTAATGAAATTATTATAGGAATTGTGAGAGGTGATAATATGGACCAAAATGAATATTTAAAAATGGAAGAGAGTGAGGAAACACTTTATAGAGGTGGAAGGAAAAAGAGAAGAGAAGCAATATTTTATGGAAACGAAGAGCTGGGGAGCAGGAGTCACAGATATGATTGACAAACCTAATGAGCACAACAACACTAAAGCCAAAGGGTGTTATGGATTGAATTGGGCCCCCTGTAAATTTATATGTTGAATCCCTAATTCCCAAATGACTGTATTTGAAGACAGGCCCTCGCTGAAATAATCAAGGTAAAAATAGCTTATAAAGGCTGGCCACTAATCTATTAGGACTGTTGAGCCTTTAAGAAAAGGCGGTGACACCAAGGGTGCACACACAGAGAAAATGCCATGTGAGGAAAGAGCAAGGTGGCTATCTGCAACCCAAGGAGAGAACTTTCCATAGAAACTAAATTTAGCTGATATTTTTAGTTTGGACTTCCAGTCTCCAGGTTTGTGAAAAATAAATTTCTGTTGTTTAAGCCACCCAGTCATGGTATTTGCTATGGTAGTCCTAGCAAATAGTACAGTGGGAAAAGATAAAGAATAAAAATGATTCAGAGAAGTAAAAGAAGGAGAAAGATAATGGAAACTCATCAATTCATTAGACTGTCAAGTCTGACATTCTGTAGAATCTCTAAAGCTGTGGCCTGAGTGAATGGTGAGAAGACATAGTCTGGGAAATGATTTTATGAAAGTTTAGTGGAGGTAACTGGGAAGCGAAGAACTTCGTGTTCGAGAGAGACTTCCAGAATATTCACATATAGATACATTTGTGATTACCAACAGTAGAATTTGAAAATATGGTGGCATTTTTGAAGTTTCAAAATTGATTCTTACAAGAAAATGAAGTACAAATATGGCACACATTTATGTTTTTGCTAGTCTCACTCAAATACAATATTATTAGATCTAAAAGATCCTTGTCAAACAAAACATATTAGCAATAATTCATTTTTTCTAAATAAAATGTTTCTTTTAACATGTTTTGAAAATTAACGTAGATATTTTTTGTCAGTGGAAAATACATTAAAATAAAAATAATGTATTTTCAGGGAATAGAAGTGAACATAATTTCATCTCTTTTCCACAAATCACTAAATTAAAGATTATTTTATTACTAAAAATGGCATGGAGAATTTTGTATTCATTACTAGTTCACTATTTTGCCCTTAGGATTATAGTATTTAAAAATAAAACTAAAGTTTAAATAAACAGTATCACTTCATAATTTTAGCATATATTGTAAATTTAAGCTATGTTTTTCTTCTTAATTTTGATAAATTTACTAAATATAAATTTCGTAAAACTACTGTCATAAAAATTATGAAAGACTAAGAAATGGACCTTTAAAATACTGGATGTCTCCAATGGAAACCTTTAAGTGGACTAAAACTCACCCTTCCAGTTTATCCAGTTCCAAGGCACTTGTGCCATTATTTTCTTTGAACTATAACTCCGTGTTGTAAATGACTGACAGCAATAGAAAGGATCTTGTCTATGGATTTGAAAAACCATTCTTCCCAGAGGAGGGCAATTTTCTTCCATCCCCAGTGGAAATTAGCCAGTTTTATGTCTGTTTGTAAATTAATTTCAGAATTCCTGATTAACCTAAGTGTGGTGCTTTGAATTTTCCTTTGAAATAATTGTAACATTTCATTGGTCTCATAACTAGGAAGCTTTTCATCACTGTGACCTAATACTTGAGAAAAACTACTTAAATGAGAAAAGGTTTATTTTGGATCATGGTTTCGGCCTATGGTCAGCTAGCTCTACTACTTTTAGGTCACCACATCATGGTGGAAGGGTGTGGCAGAAGAAAGCAGAGAGAGAGGGATCAAGGAAGGGACTGGAGATAAGAAATGCCCTTTCAGGGCACAATACCAGTGACCTACTTCTTCCAACGAGGCCCTACTTTGTATAGCTTGCAACACCTCTCAAAAATGTTATCAGATTTTGAGTCTATTAGTGGATTAATCCACCGATGAGGCAGGAGCCCTCACTATCCAATCACTCCCCAACTCCGTAGCTGAACATCGCTGCACTGACCCAACCCTTCAATTGAAGGGCATTCCAGATCCAAACCACAATACTTTATCAACTAATAAGTTAAATAACATCTTTGTGTTTTTTCTTTTCTTTTCTTTTTATTTTGGAGGAACTTTGGATTATGTAGGGGGAAATGGGTCAGGAGGGGGTGGGGGAAGGAAATCTCTTTGTATTTGTATGAAACTTTTAATATTTGTCATTATTTAATTTTTTGTAAACTAACTTTTAGTAACCGTAGTACCTTCCAATGAATTCTAACAGAAGTAATATGCCAAAATTGAAGCTAAACAGGCAATGACCATAGATGTGCACTTGATTCTTAAACCAGTATCCATTTTTTTTTCAGAGCAATAAATCTAAATAAACTATGGGAGCTTTTGGGCCCCCCCAAGAGTGTCCATGACCTAATCCCTGGAACCTCTCCTGGGAAATAGTACTTAGCAGATGGGTTATGATAAGGATATTATCCTTGTGTGCACCTTACAATAAAAGCAAAAGTTTGCCCTTAAAAGAGGAAGGCAGGAGGGTCAGAGTCAGGGAAGGCAATGCAAAGATGGAAGTATAGTTCAGGAGGGGAAAATTTGTAAAATGCTACGCTGCTCATTTTGAAACTGTAGGAAGGAGCCACAAACTAAGGAATATAGGCTCTAGAAGTCAGAAAGAGCAAGGAACAGGTTTCCCTCTGATTCTCCAGAAAGACCTGAGTTTTAGCTCAAGTCAGCACCTTGAGTTTTAGCTTATAACACTCATTTCAGAATTCAGCCTCCAGAAATGTAATTTGTGCTGTAAACATGTGACAGTTTTTTAACTTTGTGGTATCTTTTTACAGCATCAGTAAGAAACTAATATAAAGCATTAGAAATTAAAATAAAAGTCCAATTATGTTATGTGTTTGTATGAGTACTAAAATTATTAAAATAATACATTAATTTGCAAACAATACTGCTTAAATACTGACTTTAGAAAATGTTCATGGAAGACACATAAAATGTTTTGTTATTTACCACAGTTACAGAATTGAGTGTTGGTTCACATGTATTCTGATTATTAAAATGTGTAAGTCCTTTTATTTCCAGGTTTTTGGTTCTTTTTAAATGTGGTAAAAGACAGAACATAAAATTGAACATTTTAACTACTTTCAGGTGTACAATTTAGTGGATTTAGTACAATCACAATGTTTTGCAACCACTGCCACTATGTAACTCCAACTTTTTTTTAATCACCTCACAAAGAATGGTTAGTTTTATGTGTCAACTTGGTTAATGCCCATAGTTATGTAGTCAAATACTAACCAAATTATTTGTGGGAAGGTATACTATATATGTGGCTAACATCTACAATCAGTTGATTTTAAGTATGCACACCATCTAATCTTTTGAAGGCTGGAAGAGCAGAAACTAAGGTTTCCTGGAGAAGAAATTCTGCCTCAAAACTGCAGTGCTAACGCCTTCCTGCCTGAGTGTTCAGACTCGCCTTTGAGATTTCAGATTCATGTCCATTAAAATGCCAAAATGAAGGTAATCATCCAGACTTTTTTTATTTTTACAGACTTCATTTTGATTCATTGCACACATATGGGGTACAAATTTTCATTTCTATGGTTGTGCATGATGTACCTTCATATCATATTATTGTTAAATGTACATGTACATAGGGTAATGATGTCTGTCTCATTCCACCGTTTTTCATACCCTTATCCCCTCTCCCTCTCTTTTCCCTCTACATAATCTAAAGTTCCTCGATTCTTCTTTATCTGTTCCTGCCACATATCCCTCTCTGAAGAGTGTCAAAAATTTTTAATGAAGATTTATAGTTTTTCAAGTAATGCCAAAAGAACAGAAAATCAAATTAAGTAGTACTTGCTGGAATTCATTGCTAGTGTTGTATATCGTGTCTGATTTTTCTTCTTCTACTCTCTAATATCATAAAAGTTGGTCAGCTTTTACTGGACTCTTGATAAAACATCTGATACAATCAAGTTGATTTACGAATTGTCTGCGATGACTAGAAATATATTTTTTAACTAATGAAGCATATTGTCGAATACAAAAGTATTGCCAAAAACTCATATATTTTAAAATATTTGTTATATTTTCTAGAAATTTGTTATATTTATCTAGAAATTTCTAGCTTATATTTGTGCTAATATTTATCTATAAGATTGCTTATCAAAATTAGTGAGTGGGTTAAACCAATTATGACAAGCTATCTGATGGGGTATTGTGTAGCCAAAAAACCAATTTATACTAAAATGTCTAATAATGTGGATATATGCCAAGGCCTCATGCCTGGGCTGTAAATTCAGGAAATACTGGAGAAGGGATGATGAGGGATAAAGAAAAGATGGACACACAGAGACAGCAAAAGGTGGAGCCAGGTGGGTAGCCCAGCCATTGTGCGGCTTGACTGGCAACAGAGCTAGCTCAGCAAGTTTCTTATGTAGGTTTCATCAAAAGGTTATTTGTGGGAGTTTTTGCAAAGCAGGCAATCTGACACACTCAGGACTGGTGAGACATTAGTGTCATCTTGTTTTGCTCAGAATCCTCTGTTTCTGGGAGTTGGTGTGTGAACTCAAGGCCTCCACTGGAACTCTGGCCTTTGCCTGCAGTTTTCTCAGGCAGTGTCACCATAGCAACTGGGGCATTTTTGACCTGCGCCTTTGCACAGGCAGCTCCCAGCACAAATGCAACCACGAGAGTCAGAGGCCATGATTTGATTCACCGCTCTCCACACATATATATATTTATAACATAGTGCTAAGGAGTAAAATTGGCTTATAAAATTAAATATATATACGTTTTATGAAAAATAATAGTTCAAATTAATACAATTAGAATAATAGTGAAAGAATCATCACTAAAATGTCAACCTTTGATATCTCTAGATGGTGGAGTAATAGCACATACTTTATTGTTATGTTTTTGAATATTAATAAGCCTTTAAAGAAAAAAGTATGATTTTAAACTAAAAAAAATTCATCAAAACATGATGAGTTAGTACTATTTGAGTCATGAATCTTTATATTTCCAGAAATCTTATACTTTCAGAATCTCCTTTCATATTCTTCTGGGAAAGAAATGCCTTCATGAACCAACCACTAGTAATTAAGCAAAATAATAAGAGTAGCTAAATGTTCCTTAACCACATGTAGTATTTCTGTTTGCTCAGGATATCCCCCTCACTCTCCCTATTATGGCCCTTTCTTGTCTGCATCACAACAGATGGTTCAGGGACAGTTCCTAATACAGTCTGAATGAATCTGTACCCTGCTCTGAGCAACATTTTATGTGGAGATGTAGTGTGTGTGTGTGTGTGTGTGTGTGTGTGTGTGTGTGAGAGAGAGAGAGAGAGAGAGAGAGAGAGAGAGATTCACTCCTTTAGGATAATGAAGACCTCTGTGAGCTGGAAGAGAAAGAAGACAGCATGCTAGCCAAGCCGAGGCAAGAGACAGAGCAAGGAAGAGCATGCAGCTGAAATTCAAGCCCACAGTTCCAGTCACTGGGACACCTGTGGATCTGTGTCAGTGAGGTGACACAATGTTTCAGTAAATCTTGTATTTGTATAAACAGTTCTGACAATTATCACAAATTAAATACACATTAAATCTTAAAAAATATCTAGTCCATCATATTTCTTAACCAAAGTAATATATAATCATTGCAAATTACCTATTAAATAAAAAATAACTGCTCGATTATGCAGCAGATACAAACTTTTTCTTCATTTTGATTCTACAAAATTGGAAATTGAGAAATAACAAAGAAAATACTCTCTAAGCAATCAATATTTAAGCTAGCATCCTCTATGACATTTGCCTATTTCCTCTTCCCATTCCACTGTCTAGCCAAACACCTGAGAAACTTTCCTTAGTGACCAAAAATTTAGTCATTGATTTTGGTAAGATACTTAAATTGAGTCAAAGATACCTAATTCAAACCTCAAATACTGCAGTTAAAAAACGCCATTTAAAATTCTCATGTAAAAGTAAAGCAAGATTTTTTTCTAGGAACAAAAACAAGCCCCTTTATAGGCAACATACATTGGTTAATTTGTTAGTAATGAACAAGCAGAAATAAGATGACTTTTCTGTTTGTTTAGTTTTTGGTTTCTATTAGACAACAGCTACTGGAAGTCTATTTTCACTAAAATTCAGTTTATAACATAGTTAAATTAAAAAGAATATAAAATAGTTCCTAATCATATACAAGTAAGTTTGTATTACATCAAATCCCCTTTAGAATATTCTGGGGTTTCGCTGTGAGTATTTTCAAACACGAATTTGCATTTGTGTAGAGTCTCAAATTATCCAGAGAGATGGTCTGGAAAGGATATGCTATGTTTTGAAAAATCAAAAATGTTCCAAATCTCAAAAGTCAAAAAGTAAGACATGGGAAATGGAGAGGAAACCAAGTCAAATTGCTTCAGTGTGGAAAGGCAGCATCTGAAGACATACTACACATTTATTTGGTCCAAATCTCAGTATAGTGCTTGTTCTGGGTTGTCAAACCCATGGACACTTTATAATGAGTGCTGCAGTTTATTTAAGGAAAGATCAGCATGCACAATCAAGTACTTTTCCCATTTGGTTCAATTTAGAAATTGTAGCTCATAAATATGTCAGTCATATTCCTGAAGCCTATTGATAAGCAAAGTTTCTCATTAAAAGCACAGAAATATAGCCACCCAAGTACCTGTTTAGATCAGAAGATGAATACTAGTTAACAGGTGGAGTGAGGGAAGAACTAGCTCAAATGAAGTCAGAGCAGGTTCATGGTCTGAAAGACATGCATATTCATTTAAAGTCTGAAAAAGCTAAAAAATATACATGGGGCAGGAAGGTACACACCTGACAATGATCTGCTCAGGACTGAGTGGGAATGTGGATCTGAAATGAATCCTACATCATGGACCTTTGTTTTCTGCAGATGCCCTCCATCACACTGAGAAAATTTCCTTCTATTTCCAGTTTGTGAAAATTCTAATATGAGTGTGTCAATTTTAACCAACTTTTCTGTATTTATTAAGGCAACTTCATAATACTTTATTTTAATGTATTAAATTTGGATATTAAACCAACTTTAATTTCTGAGATAAACATTGGTAATGTAATTGGTGTTTCTGAAATGAATTTCCTAATGTTTTATGGATTTTAGTTCATGGGAAGTATTTGTCCACGTGTTCTTATAATGACTTTTTCTAACTTGGATATTAAAATTGGACTCATCAATGGTGGGAATGTATTCACTTTTTCTGTGGACTGATGCAATTAGTATTGATTATGATATTGATATCAGTTGAAATTGATAATTAGGTGATAGAGGTCAAGAAGGAAGTTACCCAAGCATGAGGCTTTATTTTTGGAATGCATTTTACATACAATTTCACATTTGCTGATTTCAAATTTCTCAGATATAATTCAGATTGTCAATTTCTTCTTGTATTAGTTTTAATAAGTTGCACTTTCAAAGAATCTGTCCATAAATTGTGAAACATGTTATAAAATTATCCAATATTTTTGACTTTTAAAATTTTATATTATCAGTGGTGGTATTGCTTTATTAAGTGTATTGATCATTTATAGTTTCTGATCAAAATATCAATAAAGATAAATGTTTACCAATTTTTTTGATATTTCTATTTAGTAGACATTTGATCTCGTATTTTTTTCTATTTTCTTATTCATTGATTTCTGCTCTTGCATTTACTATTACCTTCTTTCTACTTCCTTTGATTTAATCTGAACTTTTAATTTTCTACATACTATGTGTGATATTAGATGCATTGCATATATTTAGATACATTGTTTTCATTTTTTCAGTTCAAAATATTTAAAGTATTTTACTTAATTTTCTTTGACATTTATGTTATTTGATATTCAACTGACTACTTTTGGAATATTTATAAATATTTCACATGTCATTTTTGTTAATGACACTTAAATTAATTCTATTGTGTTCAGAAACTGTTCTCTGAATGATCTCAGTTATATTTGTTCTTGTTATTTTTGCTCTCACTCAATATTGGGTATATTTTGCTGAATATTCAATATACATTTGAAAAATAATGTATGATTTTTTGTTCTGTGATGCAGTGTCCCATAATGTCTATTAAGTCAAACAGGTTGAGAGCACTTTTCAGGTCTCCAATATTCTGGCTAATGTTTAGCTTATTTCCTTCAACAATTACTGAGACAGGACTACTGTACTCTCCAAAGAAAGTTGCAGATTTCTCTATTTTTCTCCTTAGTTTTTTCAGTTTTTCCTTAAGGTTTTTTGCAACTGTTATTACAGGACATGAATATTTTGGAATGTTATATGTTATTGATAAATTTATTTTTTATTATTATATTTAATTCTGGAAGCTTTTATTATATAGTCTACTTCAATATTACTATAACATTTAGCTCTCTTATTATCAGCATTTGCATCATATTTATTTTTCTATTTTATCTTTTTAAAGTCAATTTCTTAACATCATATTCATCTGCCATATTTACTTTTTATACAAAGTGAAAGGTGTAGATTTTAAACATTACATAGTAATGTAATTATTGATATGCTTGAGTTTACTAACATACCTATCCACACATTTATTCATACCTTCAAAATTATTTTCTCCTGTTATATCTGATTTCTAATTTTATTTTTATTTACTGATTTATTCCCTCTTGGTTGTATTCCTACTGTTTTCATGTCTAAAAATTTTTATTACATATGGCTAAATACAGTTATGTATACTACATTGCTTAGTGTTTGGGTTTCAATGCTTCAGTAGAAAGCTGAATTTTTATTCTAGAAAGCAGTTGATTTACTTGTGAATCAACCTAATCTCTAAAGACTGCTTTAAATTCACTTATTGTAGATCTTAGCAGTTTTTAACTAAGGACAAATTAGCCCTACTTCAGAGCATAGGCTTTCTAAGATCACTACTTGATGCTCTAAATTGTCTATGGAGTCTCTCTCCACTAGGAGATCATTGGAGATTTTTCTAGTCTTGCAAGCTCAGGTAGTTGTGCAGCTTAGTTCCACATATGTAGTTTATTTTCATTAAAAACAAACTTAAAAGAATGTTTCCCAGCAGTTGTTCTTTACCAAACCTCTGGAAGTCTCTCCCTGTGCACATACAATCTACTATTCAGTAAAACACTCCAGGGAAGCTTTATGTATAATTTGGACCTCCTTCTCTGCACAGCTCCCATTCTTTGGTACCTTGCCAAGCAAATTCTAACCACTCAGTAGCTGTTATCTCCTTGAATCCCTAGCAGGAAGAACATTGTGCACCGTGGGTCACCCATTCTTATGCTGTATCTGGAAAGTAAAATCATGCAGAAGGCCAAGGAAAAACTCATATGCTTACCTTCTTGCACTGATTAAAATTCTGTACTACCCCTTTCTCTTGTTCTAGCCAAACTTCATCATATGTGAGATCCAAATTTATTTCATGGACCTATTATGTAGAAATACTAATATGCCTTTCAAAATAATACTTTAGCAGCTTAACCTATTTAAAAATTTTAAAATAAACTATTAAATTATGCCCAAGAAGTCCAACATAAAAATCTTTTTTATAATATAAATTTCTATGGCAAAATATTAATGAAAATCCAGGGAATAACAAGTCAAAAATTTCCAGGTGGTAGTTTTACCTGATGGTTTTTTTCCCTTAAAATATATGATTTAATTTCAATATAGTGTGAGTGTTCTGTCAAAGATTCATTTGTTGAAATTCAATCCCTATTGTGAGGTACTAAGAATACAGAAAATTAATCTGACTATGGTGTTTCGAGTGGCCTCTGGTTGGTTGGATGGTGATTAAGATCAGACAGTTATTAGAATGGAGCCTCCCATGATTGGATACCCATGTCTATATAAGGAGAGAGAGAGAGAGAGAGAGAGAGAGAGAGAGAGAGAGAGAGAAACACATACACTCACATGTATACACTCTGTCTCTTACCATGTGATGTTCTGTGCCACCTTGGCCCTCTGAGAGCGAGAAGGCCATCACCAGATATAGGCCTTTGAACTTCCAGAATTATGAGCTTAATAAAACTCTTTTCTTCATAAACTTAATCAGTGTCAGGTATTTTATTGTAGTTATGGAAAATGGGCTAATACAGATGGTGAGCAATAGCTTTTTATTATGCAATAATTGCCATAATTTTCATATTTTTCATGAAGAGTTCTTTGTTTCCCCTCAATATTTAGTAAAACAAATTAAAAATGAGAAGTAAGATATACAGTTAATAATGACTGAATTTATATTAATGATAGTCAATTATTCAATTAGTTCTGTCTGCATATATTAGAAATGAACCTGAGGCAGAGAACTTCTTTTTCTTCAGATACATGTTCTCCTTTTTAAATTATGCTTCCAAGTGTGATATGAAAGAAAAAGGTTTAAACAAGTAGGCACAGAGAATGGCAATTAACTCTAAAGTCAATCCTAACTTTAGATGCATGTATTTAGATGAGCCACATAATATTAGTAGATGATCATGATCTGTAAATAAAAAAAGTTGGATTACCTGGTCTTTATCCCAGTTCTAGAAAAACAAAGACAGTTGAGCTTGAGCTTCAAACATGAGGGAATATATTATTATAAATATTTTTTTAATTAAAAAGTTCATTCAGTAAAAAAACAAAACATACATAATGGAAAAATGATGAGTGTAACAGCACATTAGTTAAGTTCTATAGTATTCAATTATATTATGTTTGATGTTTTATTTTTTAGTATTTTTATTTCCTTATGGTATTTTTAATTATTATATTAAATATATAATATATTAAGTATATAATATTTAAATATATTAAATATTGTATTAAGGAAAGTATATACCTTAGAGTATCTAGATTATTTTTTTGTGTGAGTCTAATGAAGAACTAACCAGAAATAAACAATGATTTTCATTAACTTTTGCTAACAATATTTCCTTTTATGTTGCCATTTTGGTATCCATGGAAATATTTGTGAGGGTTTTTGGGTTCAAAGTACATATGAAAGACCATCAAAAACAGGTTATAGTTTCAGCTGTGATAGACAGCATTAAGGATTAATGTGGTGTTAATAGAAGATCAGTAAAGGAAACACCTGTGAATCCTAACAAGCTTATTTTGTCGTCTTATTAATATTACCTATGTACAGAGAATTTTATTTGTCCATCCTGATCATTCACTGTAGACATTGCAAGACTGGAATTAGTGGCAATTCTGAGGCAGAGTAACAAAGCCTATCCATGGAGACCTGCATGATGATAAAGTATCAACAGAAGAGGAGTGATTATCTGAGTTATCTGAAAAAGCTGGAGCATTATGACATTGGTGGCCAGCTGGGAGAAATCCACATTCCCCAATGTTTAAGCAATGACTCCATCCCAGATAGACAGCTACAGACTTGGGCAGTCAACCATGAGATAAGTGTTAATCCAGAAGAAAGGCAGTTATTTGAACACTCACATTGGATTTGGAAGATCCCCTCAATTACCAATTCTTTGCCAATATATCTTAGAAAAATTGGTGCAAACTCAATATAATAATTTAATTAGAACAATTGCCTAATGAATGGAGACAGTTGAGGACCAGGGTATATGGTCTTAATGCCTTTCTCCATTATAGTTGAAGGGGAGTCACTTATGTGTTGATAAGGAGGATAACATTTCAAAAGGGGTATGTATCTATAACTCATGTCATAACTGTTTTTCAGTAGCAATTAGTAATAGTTTCGTATAATTTTAAAATCCTATATTTCAAAGTCATGTCCTATGGTAAATGGTATCCTAGTATTTTATGCCACCAATTATGTCTGCTTCAAGAATCTTCTATCCCAGGGCTTTCTTGATCCTTGAATGAACTAATTTTATCACTGGATTTATCATTATAATACCCAGTCTCCCAAGCCTTCCTCATTTCATGTATTTTCTATTATATATTATCTTAGATCATATCTTACAAATTAAAAATGTGGGGTTTTATTTTTTGTTTGATGCCATCAAACCAAAATAAATAAATACTTATTTATTTATTTATTTATTTATTAAAACAAATAGCATAAATATGGTGATGAAATATCATTAGGTCAGTGACCCAGATTAGTCTCTGATTGAACATCTTAAAATATGTGTGCACCTGATAACATTTTGACAGCAAAAATATTTTATTTGATCCACTGCATTGATAGAAGTGTAATGCTAGTAAACATTCAAAATAGGCAGTTCATATCTATAGATGTGCTCTATCACCACCTTCATTCTTGAAATATATACTTCAATTGTTGAAGTAGATCTTTCTTTAAAAATGAAGACTATTGTAGATTTTCATTTTCAGTTTACAACCTATTCCTATGCCAGGGGGCACTGTTGGTGTGTCTATTCTTTTGATACCTTATTAGAATTAAGTTGCTTATGAATTTTAGAAATACTCTGGGTTGTTTTTGTTTAGTTTTGCTTTTTTTTTCTTTCATGATGAAAACATTACTGAGTGAATTTAAAGTAATACAACTATAATGATGGCTTGCTTTTGATTTGCTGGTTTATTGTGTCTAGTCAGTAAGTACTTTGATACTGAGTATTTTTCTACTTAAAAAAACAATATGAAAGAATTGCATATAACTCACTGTAAATTTCCCCTAGTGAGCTACTACAATTATTTTTTTACTCAGTCACATAAACAGGCTCTTTAGTATAAATATTAAGAGTCATATTGTAGAGTTTGAGGTCTAGTTACTTTTTAATATTCATATGTTAGAGACTCTTGTCTTATTGCTTAATGTACTAAATTGAGAGTCATGAATGATATGCTACTGATTGTAAGCACAATGGAAATGACCTCTCTGGTTTTCCTACCTTCTTATATAAAATACACCATAGATATAAAAGCAAAGAGAAGGATTAGACAGGAACATTAAAAATAGCATTGTAGATCTTTACCTTAATAGCATTGCTAATTTGCCTTTGATAAGTAAAATGTAATTTTGATGCAACATTTCATAACTCATATTTTTTTCACAAAAAATTAAATTTCTGAGCTATCACTATTTGATATCTGGCACAAGAAACATTTTTACAATGCAAAATGTTTAGTTTTCAACTTGTGAGCCTTCACTGATGACTGCAATGATAATTATGTGTAACTTATATTAATTTGGGGGCTAAACTTAGCTAATAGACATCAAATACTCAAATGAAAACTGCAGATGGTTTGATCTGTCTCTATTCTACTTTCTTTTAGATTGCCAGCCTGTTCCAGAGATGCTACCAAACTGAAAATGCATCTCCCATAATTCCTTACAGTTAGAATTCTGGAGCATAGTGCCAATACCAGCAGGTATTTGATTAGATACTGATGTGTGGAAATTGCCTGGCCCCAGCCATAATTATAGCAACATAGCCTTGAAATTAAATTATGGGTACATTCTTCCAAAATAATCATATTTATTTTTTAACTTCATGTCAAAAAAGGAACTTTAATCATTTCCCTATAAATGTGCAGCCAGTACTGTTCTATGGATCATATTCTTTCCAAGTAGTAAGATGTGTATTCATCAAAGCCATGGTTTTCAATCTCATCTGAGGTTATGGTGTCAATGCCATATGGAACCCTGAATGAAGTTGAATCAAAATTCAATAACCATGCTCATCAGCATATTTAGCCTTATTCTTCTGGGGTGTAGTTCTCTAATCCCAATGCCATTATAACACATATTTTCTTAAGGTTATACAGCATGAATTTTGGGGCAATGCCTGCTAAGTTTTCATCAGAGTCATTATGCAATATTCTAAAATTTAGTGCTCTTTTTTTAAAATTTAATTTTTTTTTTTTTTGCTAAAACTAGAATAACAAAGGTAAAACTTTGAGAAGGGCAACTGCTTTGCCAAGATATTTTAGCTAAAGACTTAGGGAAGGTCATATATACTGTGAAGATGACTGGAGAAAAGTTGGGGGGAGCTGTTGTGTGCCATAGGTCTCTGCATCCTTTAAACACCCTGCATATGTATGCTTTGGTATTTTTAGGGTAGTTTTAACCCTCTTCTAACTCTGCAGTGATAAAATATCTTGTCAAAGGTCAGTTCTTTCATTTCTTATTTACGGGTACTAGCAAATGTAACCTGACCATAGCTATAATAGGACTAGGTTGTTTGGCAGATTATTTGTACATTAAAAACAGGAATATTTGCTGTTTGTTAATATCTGACCCTGGGAAAGAAACAGAATCATCAAGTACAAAGGGAAAGCTGGATGTAATCATGGTTCTTATCAAGAGTGGCCAGGAATTCGTGGAAATTGTGCTCACATGCCAATGACTTGAAAATCTTTATGATTACATTGGTAGATAAGGGCTAATTACACTTTTTTAACTATAGTAACAGTCGTGTCTACAAAGTATTGTACTATAAAAATGTTTATTATCCTGTTAATAACATAGGATATATGCATCAACTTTTGTAGGAATATTTGTGGCTAAAGAGAGAAAATAATATCACTGTACATAAGCACTTGCCTAGAGAAAACAGGTCCCAAAGGAAGATTTCTCTAGGCATTCAAGTCTACATACTGAGTTAAACAAAATCAGAATCTGAATCAGGATCAGAATCAGGAGTTTGGTCTGTGATTGGCAGTAAATTTGATAATAATTACCTAGGTGATTCAACCTTTTGAATAGACTAAAAGCAGGTGATTTCAATATTTGCCTCTTATCTGGTAAAATGCCGTTGAAAAGACCTACGTACCTTTATTTACCTAAGGTTGAACCTGTCAGGCCAGTTTTCAATGGGTGAAGCCACTTAAATCCAGAAAATCCCATAAGACTGTGGAGTAGGGGAGAAAGGTTTCTTTTACGTTTACTTATTTTCTGTTCTTTTTATTTATTAGAACATTCTATTGGAACACAGTGGTTGGGTCCATTGTGACCAAATCATACATGCATAGAATTTAATTTCCATCCCCTTTCCCTGCCCCTTTCCCTCTCCTCTTCCCTTCCTGTATTCTCTGTCCTCTACTCTACTAATCTTCCTTTCATTCATTTACTTAATTTTTGTTGTTGGTACCAGGGATTGAACCCAGGGTGCTAAACCACTGATCCACATCCCCAGCCCTTTTTTGTATTTTATTTAGAGATAGTGTCTTGCAGAGTTGCTTAGGGCCTAAGTTGCTGAGGCTGACTTTGAATTTGTGATCCTTCTGCCTCAGTCTCCTGAGCTGCTGGGATTAATGGTGTATGCCACTGCATCTGGCTCCTTATTTTTGATTGATACTATCTACACATACATAAAGGTAAAATTTCCTGTGGCATTACTCCTCCTTCCATCTGCACCACTGATCTTCCTTATTTCTTCATGCTATCTGATCCCCATCGCCCTTCATTGTCTGCCTTCTTATATGTGAGACACATTGGAGAAATATTTAACCCTTGATTTTCTGAATCTGATTTTTCATTTAACATGATGTTCTGTATTTCCATTCAATTTAATGCCAGATGCTATGATTTCATTCTTCTGTATGGCTGAGGAAAACTGTTGTGTGTATATGCCACATATTCCTGATTCATTCATCTATTGATGGGCATCTGGGCTGGTCCCATAATTTGGCTATTGTGAATTTTGCTGCTATAAACATTGAAGTGGATCTATTGCTACAGTATGCTGATTTTACATCTTTTGGATAAATACCAAGGAGTGGGAAGCTAAGTCATACGGTGGATCCATTCCTAGTTTTTTGAGAAATCTCTATACCGGTTTCCAGAGAGGTTGCACTAATTTGCAATGCCATCAACAAAGTATGAGTGTACTTATTTCTCCATATCCTCATCAGCATTTATTATTATTTGTGTTATTGATAATTGCCATTGGAGATAAAATCTTATTATGATTTTGATTTGCATTTTGGTGGGAAAGGTTTCTGCTGGCAACAGAAATGCAAATCCATCTAGTCTATGTTTCAGAGCAATCCTACTGGCATTGATTGTGGAGGTATCTTCCCCAGTTCCTAAACTATGAAATTAGGACTGGTTACCCAAATGTCTTTAAGGGTCTTTTTGGTTAGGGTTTTGGAATGTTGACAACAGAATCTATTCTATTTTAAGTAGAAAGATTTACTAGAGGGTATTTTGTGGCTTATAGAATCCTTGGAGGAATTAGAGGTGGGTGGGGTAGCTAGATGCAGCCCAGAAAAGGCAGCCAAGGGAAACTTTTAAGTGCAAGACTCCTTTGGGAGAAATCCTAAAACACTGGCTGATGCCATTTGGCACCTACAGCAACAGGAACCAGATGCTAGAATCTCTGCCAGGACCATCTCAGAAAACGAAACACCTCCTCCTAAGTGTTTACACAATGTGCCTATCTCCTCAGGCAGTCTCAAGTTTTATCCTCTCTCCTAATTCTCTGCCAGAGTTTATACCTGGAAGATTCTAGAACCCTGGCTGCAAATGTGTCTCTTAAATTTACATTTTGGTTTTTAAACATTGCCACTTGGGAAGGTATGCTGAACGGGGGTTGAAATTCACCATATCTTCTGGAAAATTTTAGTCTATGTCAACTTTTCTGCTTATGAAGAGTCATCAAAAGAGGGAGAATATAATTGAAGTGATCCAAATACCTAAATATTATAAATAATTTGAGTGGGGATAAGAGCATAGTCACATAAGCTGATAAATCATTAAAGCTAAAAGGACTTATGTTTTAATATTAAAGTTTAATAATTATTGTAGAGGGCATTGGGTCATATTGAATAGATCAAGGTATGCGAAGATGTAGTACTTTGAAAATTGAGCTGTTAAAATTTTCAGGTGAATAGAGATAAAAATGGCTGAAAATGTGAATAATCCAAACCTTAGGGGAAAATATAAGAAATAAGGATTACTTTTAATTGTTTTATTTAAAGTTTTAAATCAGAGTAGAGATTATTTTAATCCAGTACATTAGTATTTCTTACTTTTTTTCTACTGACAATATACTATTTTGATTTAATTTTGTAACTTATCCATTCTTTTTGCCATTCATTTGTAGATTTGAAAGCCTTATTAAATAAAATAATCAAAAGACCAATATCTATAAAATCCAAATGAGACATTTGATAAACTGTGAAGGAATGCTGAAAAATACAAGGAATGCAGCTACACCCTGGAAAACCACTTAACACTGTAGAAATAACTTTGTTTATATAAAGAGAATTTCATAAAGATGAGTAATATGCTTTTTTCTTACTTGGAGTGATTATCTTTTCCCTTGCTGGATAATTCCAGTATGAACTCACTTAAAAAATAATTTATCAAGTGTTTATGGTGTACAACACACTCTGCTAGGTGCTGAGAATAATTTTAGAAGAATTCATATGTAATTTTCACAAAATTTTAATTGTGACTTTAACTCATAATAAATTCTATAACATATTGATATTTGATATACAAAAACTATAAAATTATTGGGACAATGTATAGTTTTTATATTAGACTATTTTTAGCAGATCATATTTTAATGATGTATAAAAACTTTAAAAATTTTTCTAAAGTTATTATTTTAAAGAAATTTTCTTCCAAAGTGTAATTCCTTCTTACAAAACAAATGCATAAATTAATTCATACACAATAAGAATTTTACTCTCTAAAAGTAATTCCCAGCTGAACCCTGATTGTGATCACAAAAGACTATTTAGTATCCCATTTATAATCTAATTTCTTTCTTTTAACTTTTAAAAATGTTGTTAATATTAAACATGTAACCTATTTTTTCAAATAAATGAAATTTTACAAACCAAATATTCAGTATGATCAAAATCACAGTTAAACTATTTTCTATTTTTTTAGCATTTTTTTGGTAATTTATTTATTTTTATTTGTTGTATTTAAATATACATGGAGGTAGGGTGTATTTTGAAATATCATACATATATGGAGTATAACCTACTCCAATTAGGTTCCGATTCTTGTGTTTGTACATAATGTGAAGTTACACTGGTCATGTATTCATATATAAGCAAAGAAAAGTTATGTCCGACTCATTCTAATGTCTTTCCTATTCCCATCCCCACTGCCTTTCCGTCAGTCCCATTTGTCTAATCCAATGATCTTCTATTCTTCCCCTCCATTTGGTGTTTGGGGACTGGCTTATGTCACTTAGCATGAGAGTCTCCAGTTGCATCCATTTAGTAGCAAATGCCATAATTTCATTTTTCTTTACAGCTGAGTAATGGTTACTCAGTTGTAACCATTTATTTATTTATTTATTTATTTATTTATTTATTTATTGCTGATCCTCAAACCCAGTGCCTCACACATACTAGGCAAGCACTCTGCCACTGAGCAACAACCCCAGTCCTATCATAACCATTTTTAATAATTACAATAAAAAACCAATAAAATTCTAGATCAGAACCAGGGGTTCAACAGTCCTCAGGTTTTTTACTTGCTTCCAGAAAGACTTATCTTCAAGCTAAACTAATGATGCTCAAATTTCATGCATATTAGATACATCTGGGAATGTTCGAGTACCTAGAAATTCTGATTAAACTGATTTCAGAAGTAGCATCAGTATTTTTCCAGAGTTAAGTGATTGTACAGCTAGAGAAGTGGTGTGCTGTGCTGGACATAACATCAACAGATTGCTGTGAACACAGAACCTAATATATTGTACTTATGTTAATAAAGTGTATAACTTATCTATGAAGGCATCTAAGTAGGTTTTTTTTCTTTTTTCTTTTTTTTTTTTTTTTTAGAGCTGGGTATGGAGCCCACAGCATCTTGCATAATAGGTAAACATTCTACCAATGGGCTATATCCCATATCCCTAACTCTAAGCAGTTCTTGAAGCTTTTTTAAATTTTCAATCTGTGCTTGTTTTCAGCATTTTTCAGATGAAATTTAAAAGGGCTTTAACTATTTACATAACCTGAGATCATTTTATTTAATTCCTGTGTTTTGCAATCAAGTGATTACTGCATTTGATATGTGCATGCATTTAGGTCTTTATAAAATATTGTAACATCTTCTGTAGACTGGTAGCCACTAAATATTCTATACTCCTTCTAGTAACTTTTAAATTTAGATGTTGAGTGACTATAGACTGCACTTCTCAGACCTCACTGGAATTGGGGTTACAGGTAAGATTTAGGTTTGGGCAATAAGGTATGCTTCCTTTACATGATGTTTGGAAGATGTATAGGAACAGATTCCAAGCTTTTCGTGTAATTGCCGTTTTTACTGGCAAGAACAGATGTTCAGGTATTTGGTTGTTTAAATCAAATAAGCACTGGTTTGAGTATTCAGTGTTCTGTATTGGAGTTGTCAAGAGGCAGGGCCTAAGAAATCCATTTTGCCAGTGTGGTTTATACTAAAGGAGGAGTAGTTATGTGAGTGGCAGCCTTATAGCCACAGTGTCCTAATTACAGACATGAATGAATTTATCAGATTCCTGGTTCTGGCACTGAGGATGATTCTAGAAGTGCTCTCTTCCTGACAATAGAAGTGGCATTGGCTCCTTTAGTAGCTCAATTGAGTGGTGTGTCTTTGGAAGTCATTCCTAGAAGGTATGAAATGTGTTGAAATCTTTTTTCCTATGTCCTAAGCAGGAATGGAATGTTTGAGTTTCCTTAATCTGAAACTTCCTTTATTTCTGGTATATTTTTGCTGAGGTGCTACAACCTAAAATGAATGCACATTTCTGTTTTGGTTATGCTGCACAACTTTATTGTACTATAGTATGATGCCTCTCATCCCTAAGGCATTAAGCCAGGATGGGTGAAGCAAGAAGTGAAATTAGACAAAAGTCATGCCTGTTTCTCTATAAATTGTTTTGGGAGTTTTATCAGTAGCTCTTAATGGAATGACCATGACAGCTAGCTACTGTTGTAATCCAAAGCACTTTTGACATTACATTCAGTTTTTAACTCTAGATTTGATTAACCAAACCTGGACTCTGGTAAGATGGGTCGACAGAGAAGATCCCAAGAGAAGCAGTTAGAGATACAGAATAATGATACTGATGATGGCATTCTGGGGAAGTTGGTCGGCACTAATTGGACCAATACTTGAGCTCTAGGTACTAAGCTGAGGATGAAGCAGGCTGTCATTGCCAGGAAGACCTGATGGTGGAATTCTAGATTCAGGAAATGAAAATACCGAATGTCCAGTAACATTTAGCTTTCAGGTAAATAAGAAATAATGTATAGTACCGTTGACCGGTTGTGTGGGTTATGGTGTTGACCTCCATGCAGTTGAAAATCTCCTTGTAATTTTTGATTCTCCCAAAACTCAGATACTAATAGCCTGCTATTGACCAGAAACTTTATTGATAACATGAACAGTTAGTTAACACATATTTTGTGTTTTATATATATATATAGTATGTTTTATATATATATATATGTATATACATATTACATATGGTAAAATAAGTAAAAAGACATCACTTTTTACTATAATGTATAATTTAACAGGGAAATAACTGCTCAAATTGAGATAATCAATAGAAACTTTTAGCCTCACATGGTGTCTTAAATGGATTCTCACAACACCAGAGCTCACTGCAATCACAACAAGGATGGGGATGGTGCCTAAGAAATTGTTACAGCGGGACAATATGAACTACAGTTAATTTTAGGTAGTTATGATTCAATACTGCATTTTTTCATTTGCTCAAATGGCACTGTGTATGGTATATAAGTGTGTGTATAAATTTGATAAATTTAAAATTTTCATAGTAGATGTTTGTTTTATGGTAGTTAATGATAAAACAAAGGATTATGTACATATATTTTATACATTCATGGCATACTTTTAGATTTTTTTTTCATTTCTAGGCAATAAAGTTCATCATCAAGTTTTTTAAAATTGTCACAAATCTCAAAGGAAAGAAAAAAAAGGAAGAAAGAAAAAGAAAGAAAGAAAGAAAGAAAGAAAGAAAGAAAGAAAGAAAGAAGAAAGAAAGAAGAAAGAAAGAAAGAAAGGAGGAAAGAGAAAGAGAGATCTTTGTATAAGTGGAACAGTGCAGTGAAAAAATATGTTGTTCAAGGGTCAACTGTTAAGTGACATTTGGAGTGCAATACATAAGGAAAAATTACAATAAAAAATGCATTGTTTATCTGAATTCAAGTTTAACTGGATGTGCACTGTATGTTATCTGACAACTTGCAATAAACAAATCCTAAGGACCAGAATCAGATTCTGTGTTTCATCACTGAAGGAAACAAAGTAGGGCTGCAGTTCTATAGAAAAGATAAGTACTCGTGAGAATTTCGAAACGAAGGCTAATTTTTTAAAATCCAGTCTCAAAAGGGGCATGCATTCTCAAGTAAGACTATAAGAAACCATATGCTGAAACTGGGCTTTGCATTACAAGAAGACCTGACATGATGTATGCCACTGAGCTTCTGATCCCTTATTCAGCCTTGGCTAAAAAGTAATATTATTTTAAAACATAGCACTAGAATAAAACTTATGAAAATCAAAGTGTCCTCTTTGGCAAAATTTGACCAACTATAAAAGCATGGAACCAAACCACTCATGGCATTTGAAAATTGCTGAATCTTAACTACACACTTGGATTTTATCTTTGCCCTTTACTGGGCCCCATTTTCTTGGGGTACACTGGAAACCTACTGTTCCTTGACTGTCCTGATTTGTTCTTTTCACTCTGTCTTGCTGAGTCTCACCCTGAATTTTAGCCTTTCTTACTTTCTGTTCTCAGCTGCCTGGTTTGTCATCCAGAATGCATCTGAGAAATCAAAGCCCATTATAAGTATAGGATTTCCATTTGCTAAAAATTGAACTATTTTTGCCATTTTCAACCCGAAAACTCATTCACCACATTACCGCTTCTCTTCACTCATGTATAAGGCTTTGAAAGATCCTGGGTAATTCATCTTTCTGAACTACATTTAAGAACATTCAACACTGGGGCTTCATTTTTCACTTCATTTTATGCATCATTTATAAGACTTGTGAATTAAACTATGACAAATAAGACTATTGTTAACCACAGACCTTGGGGTTTTCAATACTTTCATACTGCTCTGTGCATACCATTGCTTTGATTGTGGTCTTTGTCCTCCATTCATTTCTGAGTCTGCATTTAAAATGATTTTAAAGCAGTAGATATTTGTTAAAATTTTTGAAAGTCCAAATGGATTTTCTCTCCACATCATAATTTTTCTTTAAAAAATGAAGTCTGTTATTCAAATTAATCTGGATCAAGAAAAAAGAAATGGAAGTCTTATTTCCATATAATATCCATGAAGGCAAGAATTTTTTGCCTTTGTAATAGTAAGCTGAAAATATGTTTCTTTTGAATAAAATATATATGTGGCAAATGAATGTGGCATTAAAAAGTCTAAGGAGTTTTCAGATTTTTAACTACTCTCCCAATACTTACAATCATCTATTGCCAGCATACCTTCCTTCTCACTTCTAAATTCATATATAAAGCTCTTAAACATCTTCTTTTGGATTATAACAGATACCTCAGATATGATATGTCTAAAATTGAGTTCTTGATGTTGAGTTCTTCATCTCTTACCTTTTCAAGTTGCTTGAGGCTAAAATCTAATAAATGGATTTTCCCTTCTTCCAAATCTCACCAATAACCCTGTCCTCTTACTTGTTCATTTTCAAAGAATTTGTCAAATCTGCCCACATCATTCTGTTTCAGCTGTGAGCCCAGCATGGATTATTTTCCATTCTTTTTTTATCCCCTTCAATTTATTCTGTATTCATCATTGAGTTAATCAACTTTTTATCACCATTACAAAATATCTGATAGGAACAACTTTATTTTTTAATGAAACTTAAAGAGTAAAGGTTTATTTTGGTTTTGTTCCTTTTTTAATCATATATGTACATAGGGTAATGAAGTCTGTCCCATTCCACCATCTTTCATACTCCTGCCCTCTCCCCCTCTCATTTCCCTCTACATAATCCAAAATTCCTCCATTCTTCTCTTATCCCCATCCCCCACCCCCATTATTTATCATCATCCATTTGATAAGAACAACTTTAAAAATGAAATGTACATTTTGGGAACACAGTTTCAGTGGTCTCAATCCATGTTTGGCTCATGCCATTGCTCTGGGCTTGAGGTAAGGCAGAACATCAAGACAGAAGCACATTGCAGAGAAAAGCTTCTCAGCATACATAGCAGCCAGAAAGCAGAGGGAGAGAGGAGGGGGAGATGGGGAAAGGAAGTGGGGAGCAGTACTGGGGAGAGGGGAAGCAGAGATCAACTATACTTCCTAGGGCATGTCCTTGGTGATAATACTGCCTCCAGCCTTGGCCCACCTCCCTACAGTTATCACACATTAGTCCATTCAGCTCTCAATCCAGCAAATGGATTAATCCATTAATGAGGTCAGAGCCCTAATCATTACCCAAAAGCCACACCTCTGAACCTGCTGCATTGGGCACTGTGCTTATAAAAGATGAACTATGGGGGGAAATTCCACATCTTAAACATATCATCCTTAATATTTTTAAAAAATGAAATGAGATCATGACAGTTCCCCTTATTCACCACAAAACCTCCATTGACTTTCATTGCATTTAAACACCTTATGTGGATGAGCTCCCTTTGGTCTCTTCTCCATTGCCATGTCTATCCACTCACACCATTTCAGTCACATTGGCCTCTTTTTGATCTTTAAACATCCTCTTATCACCTGCTAGTTTTGAAATTTAGTGTCCCTCACACACAGGACACTCTTTCCCCACACCTTTCCATGGATTTCTGACTCATGTTTCCAATCTTAAAACAAAGATATGTTCTAAAAAGTTGACTCTGGTTATATTATTTTTCATTACCATTTGTTCCTTCAACTGCATATATTAAAACCTTGAATTATCTTGTTTATCTATTTGGTTGGTTATTATTGCTAGTACCAAGAGAATATATTTCTATGTAGACAGGAAATTCCATCTGTAACATTTATAGTAACGTGTGCAGCTTCTAAAATATGCACTGTAAATCAATGAGTTATTTTCAGGAAATGAATAATTTCTAAAAATTAGATTATGCTAATGAATTCAGAACTCAGATGATTTATATATTGTCTTGAAAATGCTGTCAAATAGAATGTATCAACATTAATAGAGTTACATAAAGAGATTAAACCAACAATTTGAAAATATATGCATATAAATTATTTATTTTTCATGACTATTTGAAAAAATGGTAATTTGGAAATATAAACAAAAATAAAAAATATTTCATTTTTAAAATATTAAATTTGGTATTGTATCTTTAAAAGCATGCTTTATTTTTCCAAAATTTCAGCATCAAATGACATATCTTCTCCATTTTTTAAATGGAACAATTTGAAATTAAGGTGATATTTTAAATAACTATACCTGTGGTGTGCTATAAAAAGTCTGTTCAAATTTTGTATGATTTCCTTAGATTTTTGCTTATTAGATTTTGTAATAACCTGAATCTGGTTTTACATGTTCTTAGGTATCATTTTGATGAGGCTCAAAACATCATGTTTAATTATTCCTGATATATTTCTTTAGCTTTAAAATCAAATAATTTGTCTTTAGAAGTGCAAATGTTTTAATATCTCAAACTAATTTTACAATTTTAAGAAAATATGTACAGGTGCTACTAAAGAATCACAATCCCACCATTTGCTCAAAAACAGTATTCTTCATGTGAACCAGAGGTAAACATAGTTATTATTAACTTTTTGATCCTGAAAAATTATTCTATATTAGCTATATTTAAAAGCTATAACTGTATGATTTTTGCACAGAAGTAGTTCATGAAATTAAATTTTATTAATTTTCTTATTATTTTACATTAAATCATTTAAAAGATTTCTAAAGTAAACTTCTGAAGTATAAATGGATATATGATAGATGTAATATAGTGGACAAAAATACTTTTTTATCATTCATTTAGTATATTAGCTTAAAATACAAGTGGTGATGTTGACATCTACTTCCTTTTAAATGTTCAAAAAATTGCAAAAATATTTTACGAAGAAACAAAAACATAAAGTGCTTATGTCCCTAAAGGTCCTCAAAATAATGTTTTGTGATTGACAGTACTAACTGAAATGTTGAAATGCAAGTTACAAATGCAAAATGTAACATATTTTGGTAAGATAATATGGATCATATTATTGCTGAATAAATCTTGGAATAGTTAAAATTACAAGTTGACAGCTTATAATTTGGGCACATTAAAATAACTTGTAAATATCATTCAGCAGCCAATTAACTAATTTTTAGTTTGAAAAACTTCCATCATTAGCAGTTACTCCTCAGGAAAATGATTCTTCATGAATAGAAGTGAAGCAAAACTTACATGAAATTGTAGCCAACTCTTCAGGTCAAAGAGTAAAATGACAAAAGCTACCCAAACTACCTATGGAATCTGCATTTCTTTCCTCTATTAAATGTGACTCTATTTAATAGTAAGAGTCTTGTTTCAAAATTGAACTATGATATGCCTGAAAAGTAGATTTAAATACATTAATTTATAAGCACTTTTGGATCATTCTGAAAATGACTTCAGGTTTCAGGCAGGGATAAATATACTTACTATACCTAAGAGTGGGAGGCACTGAAAAACAAAATTTAAGATGGTGCTATTGATACGGTTTGAATGTGAGGTGTCCCCCAAAAGCTTACAAGTGAGAATGCAAGAAGGTTCAAAGAAGAAATGATTGGGTTATAAAAGCCTTAATCCAACCAGTGAATTAATTCCCTGATAGGGATTAACTAAGTGGTAACTGAAGTGATAGGGTATGGCTGGAGGAGATGGGACGTTGGGGGTGTGGTTTTGGGGTATGAATATTTGTATCTGCTGAATAGAGACTCCTTCTCTGCCTTCTGATCATCACGTGAGCTTCTTCCCTCTGCCACATTCTTCTGCCATATTATTCTGCCTTACCTTGCCATGTGAGGAACAAAGCCAGCTGTCTATGGACTGAGACCTCTGAAACCATTGAGCCCTCACATAAACTTTTCCTCCTCTACAGTTGTTCTTGTCAGGTCCTTTATTCACAGCAGCATAAAAGCTGACTAAAATAGAAATTGTTACCAGGAGTCAGGGTCATTGCTGTGACTAACCTGACCATGTGGTTCAGAAGCTATTGGAGCTTTTTGAAATTGGTTGGAGGAATTTTGAGATGTGTAGTTGTGAAAGCTGGAAATGCTTTAGGTTGTTGTAAGTGGAGCTTAATGGCCATTCCAGTGGGAGCTCAAAGGACCAGAAGGCCAATAGGACTCTTGACAGCAAACAGGAGATGGTTTCCAGGAGAAGCAGGACTCTATTGGAATTTGGAGTAGAGGTAATTTGTGCTTTGTTCTGGCTGAGAAGTTGTCTGCATTTTGCCCATGTCTTGAGACTATGTGAGGCTGATTACTAAAATTGACGGACTCTGTAATCTGGTGGAAGAAACGTCTAAGCATGATGGATATTGCGGGTGGCTTTTATTCAAGTTCATTGTGACATTCAGGAGCAGAAAGCTGAGCAAAAAGATTTGAAAAACTTGAACAAGGTGGGAGTAAAACTGAGGCTAAGGAAGTTGCAGTTGTTAAAGATATTACTGCCACTAGAGAAAAGCTCAAAACTGCCCAGAGACTACAAGAGCATAAGGCTGAAAGTCTGAAGAAAAATAAGGATAGCCCAACAGTGGCCCAGGTGGTTGTCAGAGAAGATATGAGAGAAAACAAGGAGATTTGTCCCAGGCTATTAAATTAGAGGCCTTTCAATCAAACTGATAAGGTAGCATCATTTTTATCCCACACAATAAAGACATAGGGCATATTAATTTTATACTTTACATTTTTGGCTTCATTCAGTGCTGGGAATCAAACCTAGGGCCTTGCAAATTCTAGGCAAGTGCTATACCACTGAGCCATACCTCCAACCCCCTTTATTTTTGAGTAATAGTGAATGAAGTGTTTAGTCCATGGTTCTTTTCATATGAAGAACAAATTAGGATGCTTAAGTAACTGCATTTGTCAAATAGAAACACAGTGATGTTTTAGTCAAAAAGAACTTCTAAGAAAATCTCACCTTTAATTTCAACTTTCTTTTCATAGATTTCTGCCTTGATATATATAAAATTCAATCTAAGTGGATATTTTTGCTTCTTATTTCTTAACTATTCTAACATGACAAGTACGCAATCCTTCACTTAAAATTTCAAACTACATGGCATTCTGAAAAACTGTTTTCTGATAAATCCCACTGGTAGCAAAAGGGGAATGATCTAAATTATTCAAAAAAAGAGGGAGGTCAGAAAGAGAGAGAAAGAGAGAGGGAAAGAGAGGAAAGAGGAGGAGAGAATGAAAAAAAAGTAGAAGGAAGGGAAGGACGAAAAACAAAGAAGGAAGGCAGTATAGTTTGCATCTAGAATGTACTGCAAAGGCCTATTTGTTAAGATTTGGTCCCCAGTTTGGCACCCTTGGAAATTGGTGGAACTTTGAAGACTTGGAGCATAACAGAGCTAATAGAATCTTTTAGTTAATTTGGAACGTCCCTGAAAGGGGAAATGGAACACTAGTCTCTTTCTCTTTTTCATATTTTGACTATAAAGTAAACAGTTCACTCTGTTATACATTCCTGCCATGATGTGCTGCCCTCCACTACAGTCCTAAAAGCAATAAGTCCATTGGATCTTCTGGAACCTCCAAAACTGTGAGCCTAATTAAACCTTTCCTCTTTTTAAGTTAATTTAACTGGTATTTGTGAAAGTAACACAAAGATAAACATGGAAAGGAGGAAGGAGAAGACCTGATTTGAAATAGTATGAAGTTATTTGTAATCCTAATGTAAATATTCATATAGTTCACTGTTCTAAGTGTTTGATTAAAGTGATATTATTTTAATTCTCTATATGGAGGTGTTCCATAAAATATGGCATATATAAATTTTTAAAATTCAAAAACAATAATGAATTAAAAATTGTATTTTGAAAATTGTATTTTGCAACACATATAACCTTAAGAGTGAAGAACAAACGTCTTCATACCTGTGGTTGAAAAAGATTATAGAAAATCAGAATAGAGTAAATGACAAATGAACTAGTAACTGGAGTAGTCTGCCTGTCTGCCTTGTTCTCTCTTTCCTACCCAGGTATTTACTGAGTAGTAGCTCAGTGGTAACAACTTTACACAGAACTATAATCAAGAGTCACACTTTATGTCTTAGTAGATCTTACAGTCTATCAAATAAAAAGGCAAATTTAGTAGTGTATAAGCTGTATTGGAAGATGGCCAGAATACTGTTGGAACAAATAAGAAAATGCACACCTAGATGTTAGTGTCTGGGGAGTTTAATTAGTTTGCATAATGAAATGAGAAGAATGTGAGTTTCTAGGAACAATCAGAGAGGAAAATAGAGAAACGGG
Source organism: Glaucomys volans (assembly GCA_020662805.1). Taxonomy (NCBI): domain Eukaryota; kingdom Metazoa; phylum Chordata; class Mammalia; order Rodentia; family Sciuridae; genus Glaucomys; species Glaucomys volans. The sequence goes on along the minus strand of JAJEJO010002123.1, from coordinate 181,505 downwards.
CAATAGCAATAGTTATTAATATATGCATAGCACTTACTTATGGGAAGCAGGCCTTGTTCACAGCAGCACTATGAAATTGGTGTTGTTAATATTCCAAGTTTAGAGAGACTTTATGGCATGAAAAAATAGGCAATATACATTTCTTATAATAGTTCATATACAAATTGGTTCTGGCAATAGCTCTTTAACATTGTCTGTTTCTTTGTAAGTTTAAAAGGGCCTTCTCCCATAGTTCATTTGACTCAGCTGAACTGGATTACAGTCTGAATGTCTGAGATGCTGAAGAAATATTATCAGTATGATGTCTGTCAAGCTGATATTATCTCATCTGTTTTTAAAAAATCATATGATCAATTGCCAGAAATTCAGAACCATCTGTCTCTAATTGTAAAGCAATAGAATGATTGGAGTTGATTTAACGGCATGAAAGTTACAATTCTAACACAAATTTGAAGGTAAAAGAAATTCTTGTTTCAAGACATGGTTATTAGTCAAATACACCATACTTAGAAATTGATTTTGATGAAGATTTGGGCCTATTCTTTCTTCTATTTGGTGCAGGGTCTCTGGTCTAATTCCTAGGTTCTTGATCCATTTTGAATTGAGTTTTGTGTAGGGTGACAGTTAGGGGTTTAGTTTCATTTTGCTGCATACAGATTTCCAGTTTTCCAAGTACCATTTGTTGAAGAAGCTATCTTTTTTCCATTGCATGTTTTGGGCACCTTTGTCTAGTATGAGAAAACTATTTATGTGGGTTTGTCTCTGTGTCTTCTATTCTGTACCATTAGCCTACCTGTCTATTTTGGTGCCAATACCATGCTGTTTTTGTTACTATTGCTCTGTAGTATATTTTAAGGTCTGGTATTGTGATACTTCCTGCATCTTCCTGCTAAGGATTGCTTTGGCTATTTTGGGTCTCTTATTCTTCCAAATGAATTTCATGATTAATTTCTCTATTTCTATGAGGTATGTCATTGAGATTTTAATTGGAATTGTGTTAAATCTGTATAGTGCTTTTGGTAGTATGGTCATTTTGACAATATTAATTCTGCCTATCCAAGAACATGGGAGATCTTTCCATCTTCGAAGGTTTTCTTTAATTTCTTTCTTTAGTGTTCTGTAGTTTTCATTGTAGAGGTCTTTCACCTCTTTTTATAGATTGATTCCCAAGTATTTTATTTTTTTGAGGCTATTGTGAATGAAGTAGTTTTCCTAATATCTCTTTCAGAGGATTTATCATTTATGAATAGAAATGCATTAGATTTACGCAAGTCGATTTTATATTCTGCAACTTTGCTGCACCAAACAGAAGAAAAAGTAGGCCCAAATCTTCATCATGTTGGCTTATGACCAGACTTCATTAACATGACTCCTAGAGTGCAAGAAATGAAAGCAATAATCAATAAATGGGATGGATTTGAACTATAAAGGTTTTTCTCAAGAAAGGAAACAATCAACAATGTGAAGAGAGAGCCTACAGAGTAGAAGAAAATTTTTTCCACATGCACTTCAGATAGAGCACTAATCTCTAAAATTTATAGAGCACTTAAAAAACTTTACACCAAAAGGCAAAGAACCCAATCAATAAATTGGCTAAGGAACTGGGCAGACACTTCACAAAAGATAAACAAATATATGGAAAATGTTCAATATTTTTAGTACTGAAATAAATGCAAATCAAAACCACCCTAAGATTTCATCTAACTTCAATTAGAATGGCTATTATTAAGAATACAAGCAACAATAAATGTTGGCAAGGATGCAGGGACAAAGGCACACTCA
>JAJEJO010002123.1:154407-170893 GCA_020662805.1 Glaucomys volans | reverse complement strand
TGTGTGCAGAACTGGCAAAAACAGAAGACAGATGAACATGACATTCTAGAAAACCAGTGGACACCTGACCAAAGGGCAGGAAGAGGGTGTTATCTGAAAAAAAAGGAAGAACATAATCAGAGTGAAAGAGGGTCCTGGCTGGTAATGGATAGTGCCTAGAAAGATGTGAAAAATGAATTCTCAGAAGAAGACTTTTTAGTAATAGTTAATCCTGACTTCTTCCTGAGCTCTACATTTGCATTTCAATTTTCTTCTAGAAATCTCCACTTTAACTTATTACAGGTTCTTCAACCTCAATCTCAATATTTGAAAACTGAATTTTTATCTACATCCCAATTTCAATCCTCCTGTTATATTTCGTGTTTGAGAAATACAGCTACCACTTAAGCTCTTTGTTCTCCACCAAACTCCAGGAATCATCTTTAATAGTTAAGTCCACTTTACAACCTTAAGTTCTCCTTAAGCTCTTTTCTTTCCATATTTCTTCTATTTGCCTTCATTACAGGTACTTATCATTTCTCACTTTGCTTTCTACAAAATCCTTCTAAATTGTCTTTTTGTCTCAAGTTACAAATCCTTAGTCCTGAGGATCAGCACAAGTTCAAATGTAACTTTCTGCTTAAAACTTCTGCCACACTCAGTAAATTCATAAACTCTAGAGGATGACACATGTAACCTGTCACATCATCACCTCTGCAGCTATCCTCATCCTTACAGTACCTTCAGATATGTACTCTCTGCTTCAGTCATAACACAGAGCACATTTTTTGCCTTAGAACATTCTATTCATGTTTGGTGACAACAGTAGCTGCACAATTTTTCCTATAACCATCCTTCACTCAGATGCAGCAAAAATCTCTCTGCAACAGCTCCTCAGCTTCTAAAAACACATCCCACCTTTGCATATTTGTATAGAACTTTATGGATGTCATTATTGCATTTATAAATACGTTAATATTTGCTCAAATTTATTGGTCTCTTCACTACAGCCATCCTTTCAAGGTCTATGAAAGGACGTGATCTGTGTGTCCACTGTATATAGCAGTGTCTGGCATTCCTCAGTCCAATGTCAGTGAATTCAACATCCAACATCTTTCTCTTTGGATCCTAAAAAGTTAAGATGACTGTGGAAGATCATTTGCCTAGAAAAAATAATCCTGGTTTACTCCTTCTGTCAAAAAGTATGTGTCATCTATCCTTTGTACTCTCCAAATTGTTCAAGTTTACATAAAAAATAATTTGGCAACACAACAGCATGCATTCCACTGTTCTTATATTACTAAATTTCACACATGCATATCTATAAAATAAATGAAGAAATAACCAAGTTTATTGAACTCAGCATGATTCAAACTGTGAATTTTAGAGAGGGAAAAGGTCCAGTGAAGAAATGGATATTAAATGAAATGAGCTGCAAGTATATAAATTGTAGATAAATTCATGTTCTTTAAATGGGAATAACTAAGGGTGGTAAAATAATTCAGGAAAGAAGTGCTATAAGAACAGACTATAATGTTGAAAATTTCAAATTTTGACAATTTTTTTGACTTTAATGCCCAAATAGAAGTCTACTATTATACAGAAACACTTACAAAAATTACCTACATTTAAATCAGAGATTATAATACACTAATAGTACAAAAGTAACGGTCTTGCCTAAAGAAAATAAAATCAAGACTCAGAATGTGGTCTTTAGATTACATTTAGACTGTGTGAATTGAACATCCATTTATTACTTCTGGGTTTTTTCCACATTATAGAAGTTTTGACTTAAAAACTTTGTAATAAAGAATAAAAGTTACACAAACTCAACATTGAGCAAAAGAAAACAATAAAATTATGTAATAATATTTTTATGAAAGGTGTAAAGGATGTAGTATATGATATTGTCTTCACTTGGTTTCCATATTGCTAAGAAAATATTTTGATACTTTTAAACTGAATAACTCTATAGATCAGAGCTTTATACAGAACCAGAACCAGCTGATTCATCAGAAAAATCTGTTAACTACAGGGCAGATTTTTATGTTTAAATAAACTATTTTCTATGGATCTAAGTCATAAAATGAAGCAAAACTGTGGTTCATGAGTGTCCTGAATTTACTAGGTATATTTTTCCTTAATGATTTTCTGACATTTTTTAAGCTTTTTTCTAACTTAAGGAATTCACAAATAAATGAAACTATAAATTTCTAAAATATAGTTTTATATATTGAGACAAATATCTGCATTTCCCCATCACACACACTCACGCTCTCATACACACCAATGTTTGCGTGTATGTGTGCAGACACAATCTAGACAAGTTCATCAGCCCGTGGAAGTCTGAGAAGAATGTGCAGAGGACTGCCCCTTTCTCACAATCAAGACTCTCATCTCAAATCCCTGAAGCTTCTTATTCTAAACTAAGAGGACATGTATTCCTAGTGCTTCTTGGCACTTTTTACTTCTTTCCTGGAAGGTAGGCAATTGTTCTTAAGGCTCAATATTTTAGGTTGACATAAAGTTTTCCAAAAAAATTGAGATGAAGATTTAATCTGAGAGGTGTTCAGTTCTTCTCACTATAGGAAAACTGTTTTACCTTACTATTTTAGAATGATAAATACAATTCTCAAACTTCTTAATTCAGATTTTAAAAGTTTGTTTACTCACATATCATTTAAAGAATTTTCATGAGCACAAACCTGTTGCAATGAGACAAGTTGAGAGTAAGGACAAAATTAAGATGTTAGATGTTTAAAGCTACTCTCCCCCTGGAGGAATCAACTCCTGTAACACAGCTTTGTGGAGTGCTATTGAGGGTGGCTGGGTCTTTACACTCACATCTTCTTCTAACTCCTATCACTATTATGGTCTATCCTTGGGACAACATAAGACTGAATTTTAAGTTTAAAAAAAATCTATGGAGAACTAATTTTCAGACTTGTTCTTAAATAAATTTTGAACCTTGTGCTGTTCGGTATCCCCTTCTACATGAAAATAATAAAGTGTTCCTTCTACTCATTTTTTAAACTAAACAGGTTTGTATTCCTGATTTTATAAAAATCTAACATAAAATTTATCACATGCACAATTTAGCCTGCATCAATCTCACAGAACCTATCTATGAGGGTTCAATTATTCAGTATGTTTCCTGCATACAAGGGTGTAGACACTGGTAATGAGTGAACTTTAGATTGAATCAACATTCTTGTAAACTCTTTTAGGATGTTGTAGTGGAAATCATATGATTAAAATGATTAAGTGTTGTAAGTAATCTAGTCAATGTGAAGAAGATCCAAGTACAGAGGAATCACTTATTTAAAACCAAGTAGTCCTGTTCAAATTTAATTACAGTTGAAATGTTCCATGTGTCTAAAGATATACAGGTTGTTTTCAAGTAAGTTAAGGATACCTAACCGTTGGAAATCATGGGTGTGCACTTCTGCAGATAACTTCTACTCTTCAATATTCTCATTATTTATTTATTGCCCCTAGTTTACTGAAGTCATGAAATATGAATACCATGAAACTCTGAGGTTAAACTTAGCTTCGATGTCTTTTTACATTAAAGATAATTAGTAATTATCACATTAAACAGGAATTTCATTCACCTTAAAATGAAAAAGAAACTCAGTGTCTTTGAAACTATGACATCTTGCAAAAGCTAGCACATTGTGTAAAGTTTTTTTTAAATTAATTGTTTCATTTGACCAAGTGCCTACTATGTTCCAGTGACTGTGGAAGACTTAAACACTTAGAGCTCTGTCCTCACATTATTTCCACTATCTAAATATCATTCTGTCCCTACCATTAACAAGAGCATCCTTACAAAAACCATCATTATGTTAGCAAAATCATTTCCCTGGAGAATAGGAAAAATTTATTCATTGACATTTAATTATATGAAATCACTGTGCCAACCTTGTATGTATATTATCTTCTTTAACAATCCCTGCAATACTCTGAGTTCTATTAGCAAAGAAAAAGTGAGTCTCCCAAGAAGTAAGAAATCTTACCCAATATCATACAACTAACTTGTGGCTGATCAAGGATGAATAACAGGTTGTCTAGTTTGAAGAGGTATAATCTTTGTACAGTAATACATGTAGGTATCTTTCCGAGAAATAAATTTGCAAAGTGATTACTAAATGTGAAAATTCAAATATCTGATAAATATGTCAACCCCAATCAGGTAATATTTTCTATAATCAATTTGATTTCTAATGTAACTTGCCTCTCCATGATATACAAATCATACTTTAAAAGTGTGTGCATGCAAGTGTGTTTGTGTGTGTGTGTGTGAGAGAGAGAGAGAGAGAGAGATGAAGACATGAAGTATCATCTTCTATGCTACTCTATGGATTTACGAGTTCCTCAGGCATCCAGTAGGCAAAGCCAAACCCTTCTTTTGCCATAACTACTAGAATTATCATGACAACTCTGGTACAGAGAGAGAATAAAGTCTATGCCAACTTTTAATTTATCTTCAGAATCCTCAGGGATGTGACATTTCATTGTATGACAGTAGGGAGAGGAGCAGAGAGCTCATAAAGAGCACAATGTAATATATCAGTAATGTATTTCATCACGTTTGCAATGAAAATGGCCTAATCTTAAAATATGTGCCCATTTAGGTGAAGTTTTAATGAAAAGGCATCCAAAGACACTATCAGGCAGGTGATGCCATCTCCTAATTCATTCTTCATGATTTCAATTTATTACCATGTAATATTCTTCAAAAAAAAAATAAGATTACTGAGCTGGGATAAGCCTAAGATCCTAGTAGAATGCATGAGTCAGACCATCAATGTGACTAAGATTAATTTTGTTTTCTTGGTGCTTTATAGCCAAGTGGAATACTCCCTCCACACGAGCTTTTGGCCTGTCTCCACAAATTATAATTGGAAGAATTAAGAGAAAATGTTAGAGCTTTTAGACATCTTTCTCAACCTTTTATACATTTGCTACCTGAATAGACTAAATTACTGTGAGTTTTCTTTCATTGTTTGTTAGAACACACACACATACAAACACACACACAGATATCATTTATACACATCCAAAAGAAAAATTAAAAGCTTATTGAGTATATATGTTCCCAAAACTTTTTTATCTTCAAATAAGGTTGGATAGTATGGAAGATGGGAATTTAATTTATTTAATTAACTGCAATGTGTTTTGAGGATTGGAAAAATTTTAAATGAAGTTCCCTAAACAATAAATACACCACAATCTAGGGAATTTGGGGTTAATCTAAAAGAACTAAGACCAGTTTTTAAGTGGCTATCAGTGAAAAATTACCAGTGGGACCTAAACTTTTATGAAGGAAGTCCATCAACTACAGATATTTGTGTGTGTGTAATACAAGAATGACATATTCCAAATCACACACAAAAACAGAACATGTATGAATTTGGAAGCTATTTCAAGAATGTATTTGTATTTCTGTTCTAGGAATTAAAGTACATGACTATAAATATAAAATTTGCGTCTGTGTAAGTTATTTCCAAACATTATGGAAAAACATATCACAGCTGTTGCTGTGTGATATTTGTGTACATGTGTTTGTGTGTGTGTGTGTGTGTGTGTGTGTGTGTGACCGAGAGAGAGAGAGAGAGAGAGAGAGAGAGAGAGAGAGAGAAAGAGAGAGAGAATTTTAATACTCTAAAAATTACTTAGAAATAATGCAAATGTTCAGGAAAAGCATCAGACCAGGAATTGAAACCACGTTCAGACCTCTCAGTTGTGTGAATTTGGGAAGCCACCCAATCTCTCAGATTCTAGTCTCTATTTTATTAATCAGAAATTGTAATAAATTATGTCTGAGATTCTTTTTTTCTCCTAGAACTTCAACTATGTAAATTTTAGATTCTGTTTTTTTTTCCTTATTGATTTTGAAGTCATTACTAACTAGAAAAAAAAAAATAACATGAAAGAATAGCTCTCAGTAAAGTATCAAAGACAAAAAGAACAAGAGGAAATAAACAAACAAATCAAAAAAGAATTATCCATAACGTACAGGGTGGTTACACAGTAATCTCAATTATGTGTCCCAATAAAGTTAGATTATCTCTTAAAACTTCAACCCCTATTCTAAAATAAAATTATTTAAAAATACCCGTCATGACTACTTAAGAGTTATTCTTGTCAGGTGTGGTGGCACATGCCTGTAATCCCAACTACTCAGGAGACTAAGGCAGGAGGATCACAAGTTCAAGGTCAGTCTCAGTAATTTAGTGAGTCTCTAAGCAATGTAGTGAGACCTTATCATAAAATAAAAAATAAAAGAGGCCTGGGAGGTGGCTCAGTGATTAAGTGCCCCTGGGTTCAATCCCTGGTACAAAAACAAAACAAAAAACTAATTTATTGGGAATCAATCATGAAGAATTAGGAGCAAAAATTTTGGCCATTACTAGTAATGTAAGCACTAAAGATTAATGGTGGAAATTTAAAGATATTTCATAGAGTGATGTGAATTCAAATCAGTATAGTTACAAACAAGATATGTATAATATTTACTAATACTTTTCTGTTTAACATCTTCACAGAGTTTAACATTGGTCTGGTTACTGCTCTCTGTTCCTTGGATCTGTGAGATGGAATAGACAGAGCATGGAACAGTGAATCAAGAAAGACTGAGTTTTCCTCTCAGTTCAGCTTACCTGAATAGAGTAATACTCTGCCGCACTAATTTTTAAAATTTGGATAATAAAGTAATTGGAGTAGTTAATCTCTAAGGTTTCTTTAATTTTGTAACTATTCTGTTAGGAAGAACATATTTGGAATTGAAAGTATTGTACACATGTGATACATAAACATTCATTCATTTGACATTGTTACACAAGTCATTAAGTACTAGAGTACTTAACTTTTAAGAAGAAAATACTCCATTTTTTTCAAATTATAAACCTGTTTCACATTTGAGAAAGACTTCAGATTCTGTAATATTTGGAAGAAATAAAATAATTGAGAAATGCCCTTATGTGTGGTCCTCTGATATTTTTAAGAAATGTCTTTTTAATAAACAAAGAATATGCTTTGGGATTATTTTTTGTTAAGAATTAATAATCATAGTATTACTAAAATTCCCAGTTGGATCTGTTTTAAAAAATCCAAGATGTTATTGGATACTGCTCATCTACTTGTTGCTGAAAAAAAACAATTCATTTAGTTTATGGCTTAATTATAAAATTATTGTAAAAAATCTTTGCTATTTTTAAACCAGAAAATCATAGTTGGATCAATAAATTAAAGAGTGAATGTAGTGCATGCCTGTAATCCCAGCACTTGGGAGGCTGAGGCAGGAGGAGTGCGAGTTCAAAGCCAGCCTCAGCAAGGCCCAAAGTAACTCAGTGAGACCCTGTCTCTAAATAAAAATACAAAATAGGGCTGGGGATGTGGCTCAGTGGTGGAGTGTCCCTGGGTTTAATCCCCAGTACCCAAAAAATATAAATAAATAAATAAAAATAAAAAGCCAATAAGAGTGAATGTAAAGAATTTATTTTGAAGTTTTCAATTTATTTTCATAAAAATATAACTTTTTAAACTTTATTATGAATTTAAACTTTTTTATGAATTATGGAAACATATTTAAATATCTGTGTATTATTCAACCAAAGTATTTGTAATAAACTTTAAAATTTTATATTTACAGAATTAAAGTGCAGACACTACAGAGAATTCCTACAACTCCACACTCGACTTCTCCTATAATTAATATCTTAAATTAGTGCTATAGTTTGGACCTGAATTGTCCCCAAAAACCCTGTGTGGAGAGCTTGCTACTTAGCCTGGCAATAGTGGAAGGTTGCAGAAGCCTTTAAGAGGTGGGGCATGATGGGAGGTTGGATCATTAATTAGGCGTGTGCCCTCAAAGCAGATTATGGAACTCTGGTCTCTTCCTATCATCTGTCTTTGCTCCTGGCTGCCATGTACTCCCAACTGTGATGTGTAAACTCATCACAGGCCCAAGCAACAGAGACAAATGACCATGAAATGAAACCTCTAAAAGTGTGAGACAAATTAAACCGTTCCTCTTTTTAAGTTGATTATTCCAGGTATTTTGCCAATAAGAGAAAGACAACTAACCAATTAGTATGATGCAATTTGGCACAATTAATATTCCACTGGTGAGTCCATATCATCTAATGTCCATGCTCTCTTTAGATTTTTTTTTCCAGTTTTTCTTACTCTCATGGTTTTAGTTTTAGAATCCTATCTAGGATGCTAAATTACATTTACTAGTCATGTACCCTTAGTTTGTGATATTTTCTCAGACTCAGTTATTGATGACCTTGAAAGTTTTGAGAAGTACTGATCAGGTACTTTGTTGGATGTCCCTCAGCCTAGATCTCTCATGTTTTCTCATAATTACACAGGACTAATGCATTTGATGGAGGAAGACCAGGGAGACAAATTACCATTCTCGTCACATCATAACAAATCACATTCTGTATTTATCACATTCTGCCATTTATCACTTGTTAACCTTGATAAACTAGCTTGACATATTTTTTTCAGTATTTCCACTGTAAAGTTATTCTCTTGTTTTCTCATATTATATACTGTACTCTTTGGAAAAAAGTCACTAAGTAGTTAAGGAAAAAAGAATTTTCTTCCCCCTCCTTTAGGGTGGAGTAAGTACTAACTTATAGAATTCTTTTAGACAGTAGATTTATTCATTCTCCCTTATTTATTTATGTTGCTATGGATTTTTAGATATTATTTTGTATTTGGAGTTATTATAATCCAATAGTAGTTATCTTGTTCCTTAAATTTTCTGGTCATTGGGACCTCCTTTGGTCCGCAATGATATCCCTTTAATACACCCCCATTTTTATACATTTTAAAATATTATTTCTGTGAGCATTTTATTAGTTCCTGGGACTAAAATATGCTCAGACTCATCTTGTATATTTTATGTGCCCCATTCCTAGTTTTAGTCATTTTTTCAAGGCACTTTAGTCCCTTTTATTAAAAAGAGGTTTTATAAACCATGAATTAGAGGAATGAGAGGCAAATATAAATTTAACAGGCAGTTTTAAATTTTTTTTCGAATATCTTAATAAAAAATTAAAGTTTTCATTTGTATTCATAAGAACCACATATAAACAATGTATTCCATAATTACTTAATAATGAAAATCCTAAAATTTTCACCTGCTCCCAAACGTCTGAAGAAAATCCACGAGTAAGGTGAAGGATACCAAAGACTTTAACTGTTAAAAGGGCCTCTTTAGTTACCGCTGAGCACAGAGTTCACTTGGACATTCCCCTGGGACATTCCCCTGGTTCTTTCAGAGGACAGGTATCTCCACATCACAGATCCTGGGAGACTGTGTGACCTCTTGCAGATATTGCATTTTATCACCACGAATTAGACTGAGGAAAACACTGGCAATTCACTAGAATCAAGTTATATTATTACATCTCTTCAGAATTTGTGTTTAATTATCTTGGTTCTTTTATAAAACTACTTAGTATGCCAGGATATGAGACAATGGATTTAAAGTAAATTAGAGCCAAATTTAAACAAATATTTTTATAATGCCTCATGATGAGGCATGAAAATGTTAAGGTTTGATGAAGTGTTTTATCAGAAATATCACATAACTAAGAGTTTTGTCATAGACATGTGAATTCATCAACTTAGTTTCTTGGCAGGTGTTTCTGAATTTATTTCATAATAATTACATAGGGCTAGAAAGAGTGCTAGCTCTGAAATTGGAAGCCTCAAATTTGGGCCTCGATGTCTGAGCATTTTCTAGTGGGGTAATCTTCCTTTAACAAATTCCTGGTAAACCCCCAGGACTTTGTTTCTGTATAAACTGAAGGAGTTGAGTCAGATGGTCTCAAAGTCCATTTTCTGTTCTTGAATCCTATGATATCATTTTCCTGAAACTTTGCTAGGGGCTAAATATACCATGTAATTAGCAACATGATATTCACAAACTTTTTTATGCACACATGTATGTACATACACAAAAACACATATATCTCATGCATTTTTCTGTCCTGTAACAGTCTGACCAGTCTGATTCCATTTCTTTTTTTTTTTTGAAACAGGATTTCACTAAATTGCTTAGGGCCTTGCTAAGTTGCTGAGGCTAGCTTTGAACTTGTGGTCCTTCTGCCTCAGCCTCCTGAGCAGTTGGGATTACAGGCATGTCACCATGTCTGGCTTGACTGTCTATTTTATTTGACTGTCTGTTCTTTGTTGTGTAATATTGTCTTTCAGAATATGAATCTACCATTTTACCCATGTGCTATTATCCCTTCTAAAATTTTTCTACCATTAATAAAATGGGAAGAAATACACTCAAAAGAAGATTGTCTAACTGGAATCCTATCTGGGAAATTTCCCATGATCTTAGAGATGAAAAAGCAGACTCAATAAATATTTTTTTGATGCTTTATAAGAGCCCAAAGGCAAACAGAAAGCTAGGTCAACATTACATGGATCAATTTTTCTGATCCTAGAATGCGATTTCCTGGGGACAGGAGAAATACTGCCATCTAGTTAGTTTTCATTTTCCTAAATTAAAAAGATTGAATTGTATTAAATTTTGAGCAATGCTGGGAATTCACCAGAACTTTGATAAACAAGATACAGTTAATATGATTAAAAGTTTTGCACAACAATTTGTATTTTCATGGTTCATGTAAAACTTTGATACCTAACTCTGATGTCAAAACTAGAAAGCAAAAACAGCAGAAGCCTTATAAAAATTCTTATTAAATTCCACAAAGAAGAAAATAGATTGAAGCACATTAAAGGTAATGTAAATAAAATTAATATATGCCCCAAATTGCAAAGTGAGGGAAAATTGAAAAATTGACAATGCTTGATGATGGGCAAATGAAGTAAGACATCCAATGAGAGTATCTCTTTGAGCTCATCTGCAAAAACATGTGGTGGAACTGTTTTCACATGTTTTAAAATGCTAAAATTTATACATTTTATTTGTGCTGTTGTATAAGCATTGTTATATTTATTTAACTTATAATAGTAATTTTAAATTTAGCATTTTATTATGTGACCAGTATCATATATATATATATATATTTTTTCAGTTCACTACTATAATTACTTCATTATTTAACCAAAGCACAATTGCTTTAGGGTAGCCACTTTCAAAATTTTGGTTTGAGGCCTTAGGAGAGTAATCCACCTAAGAGTTTCATAAGTAATGTATTTAAATTGATTTTTTAAGTCCAGTCTTCTTGCTTATGTACTTATAATCAAAGTTCAGGGTCTATTTTCTGATTTTTCTCGTTATGCCCTACTCTGTTTCAATTAATTCCTTTAGACTTTCTTACCTCACATAATTTTACAACCTTACAACCAGTTGTCACAAACTCCAGCCTCCACCTGTAGCAGCATTACCTGACTTTGAGATTGAAAATTCAGGGTTCTTAAGCACCTCCTAATGTTTACTCCCACTTTAGTTTTTATTTGTAATTTTATGTTTCCAAGGAATGGAGGGAGAAAAACTTGCACAAAAGATGTTTTATGTTGAAATCACTGCAAATGTTCATTAGGGTTCTGTCTACTGTGACCAATATTATGCAGAAGAAAAATGGGATTAATTAAATCTCTCGTTCTTTCCCTTGTGTTCCATTAAGTCAGTCTTTTCTGGTTCTTGGTGTTTTTGCATTTGATGAGTTTACAGATCAGCCCTTAGTGCCCTTATGCTTGGCACTTCAACTGACCTGTGGATTTTCTTACATCATGTCCTAAATACCATGGCTGGGTTCCAAAACAATTTAAAATGCATAAAAGCACACTTGAGTGCTGACTTTAAATACCCCTTTTTAATGGAAAAGAATGAATGACCTCTCCAATACAAGTTTACAAGCTAAAAGAGATAAATAAGATAAAAACAACAAAAGCAGGTAAATAAGCACAAGTAGAGATTCATATTAAGGGTAAGAGTATGCCTGGTGTGAAGGGCAGATTATACTGCATGACTATCTTCTAGCATGAGTTTGAAAATACTTCACTCAACAAATGCCCTCGTATAACTTAACAAGATTTTTAAAAAGACTTTTAAAAACCCCAGAAGAAAATAGAGAGCTTATTTGAAAAATACCCAAAATCACTGAAAATAAAAGAGAAAAATCAAAGGAAATACAGCATTACACTAAAAAAGAGAAACAAAAGCTCCTTTTTAACAGAGAGTGGTAAATACATTATAACTTCTACCCTTGGACCTGTCCCAGGTCAAACAGTCTTACATCAATAAATTGTAATTACAGATTGTGTTAAAGTAGTTTTGTTGGGTTTCAGTGTTGTTCATGAATTGTGTGAGGCAGCCCTGAGTGTGTATAAAATAAAACTCAAAGAGCTTGGACCTGCCATTGGAACAACTTGGTTGGAATTCTGAGGAAAAATGAATAAAGTGGACAAAAAATAAGTTTCAGCTTTCAAATTCAGTGTTCTTTCCTACCATATTAAATGTTCCCCAAATTATTTCAATTATCTTAGGCATACTCTTACCTTTAGTCTCCCATAGAAAAATATATGACACTAGCTTTACATAGAATTTGTTACATGAACTTATGAAGGTCATTGAATCCAACAGATAACAATGCCTATGGATTTAATTGAACTTACTGGGTCCAGTTACATGAAACTAGGGAACAAATAATTTTTCAAACTGTATAGTGATGTATTATAAAAACTTAAAGTAGTAGCAATAAAGATTGATCATAGAATTGTTTCAAAATTATAAAGGACCCTCTTCTATCATTATTTCTCAAGAAAGAACCTTAGAATTATTAGTAGGGATGTTCAGATAATTTATGGTAGTAGATTTAAATTAGAGGAAGAGACACATTTTCCTACTCAAGGTCAGTATTATTCACAAATAAATGTATTTTTATATTTTTAAAGTAGTTATAAAAATTATTAAAAAATGACATATCATCACTAAATTGGGCATTCATGAGAAATTTGCTTTTCCAAAGTAGTAAGCCCCTTGGTTGATTTAACACTAGTTTGTAATTCTTGTTTTACTATGAGGACAATGACTTCTATCCAGCCTATGTCCCATTCTTGGAGAATTTGTCCCATGCACAGTCTAGAATAAGTATGACTGGAATACTATAAAACTCCTGCATCAACTCCTCCTAGCAGCAATGTCCAATCCCTCTAGATTCAGATGATTAGTTTTATGAAACAAGACACCTTAAAATAATTTATAAAAATTATTTTAGATACCAGAGACTGAACCTAGGGCGTTTAACCACTGAGCTACATCTCTAACACCTTTCCCACAAGGTTTTTTGTTTGTTTGTTTGTTTGTTTTGTTTTTTGTTTTGTTTTGTTTTGCTTTTTGAGACTGGGTTTCACTAAATTGGTGAGTCTGGCTTTGAACTTGAGATCCTGTTGCCTTAGTCTCCTGAGGTGCTGGGATTATAGGACAGTGCCATCCCCCTTGGCTAAGATTTTCTAATTTAAGTATTTGGGTATGGGAAAAAAAAAGTTAGTTGGCTGTGTTAAGTTTACTGTAATAAGACTCAGAAATGAGGGCTGTCATTCTCAAGCTGCAATAATGAACTGATTTGAAAGAGAGAGAGAGAGAGAGAGAGAGAGAGAATGGGAGAATGGGCATAAAGAAACAGAGATCACTTCACTAAATGAGTTTTTATTCCCAGTAACCTCACTAAACCAAAATACAAGGATAGTTTCATAGTAACATTAAGCTGTTTAGCTGTTGTGAAGCTTATTTGTAGATTGCCTCCTGTCTGATATGAGTTATATAATTCATAGAAAAAGGAAATTTACCTTTGACTGTTGAAAATGATTTTTATAACTTTTCATTTTTTGATTAGATGTGTATAAATAATTATATATTCGATTTAATGAGGGATTCCTAGCAAGCAAGAAATTTGTGGGAGATAGAAGTAAATATAAGTAAGTAAATAGAGCAAGTAAATATTAGAATATAAATCAATCTATATAATAATATTTATGTAAGAATTAAAAATCCATTATAATTTAAATGGTTCTTCATGGATGTTCAAGCTCTCAGTGCTGCCCTCCCTCCACAGACCTCAAATCTCCCAATGGAGTGTTACTGAAGCACAAACCCTCGGGGACCTTCCCTCTTTTGGAAAGCCTTTGCCAACACCCATGTCTTTAAGTCAGTGATTATGTTCTCTCTTAAGTGGTTCTATGAATGTTCTTGATGGTCTCTGCTTGCATGGAAGTGATGCTTCCAGGCATGTTGCATCACCATTTGCTGACTTCTCCCTGCTAAATAACCTCATCCCTAATCCTTCCTCGGGTATCACAAGATAGATTTTGCTTTAACTCTTCTAGGACCTACAGACATTTTACTGTTTTTCACTGTTTTGCTCTTAAGCCCTTCAGATGTAGCTTGGATTCCTTGGGTCGCTTCTCTAATTACATCATTATATGTCTCCTCATCACTTTTACCAATCTCTTTTTCCATACCATTATGTTGGAAAAGTCA
This sequence comes from Glaucomys volans, assembly GCA_020662805.1. NCBI lineage: Eukaryota > Metazoa > Chordata > Mammalia > Rodentia > Sciuridae > Glaucomys > Glaucomys volans. Next base: position 156,432 of record JAJEJO010002123.1, on the reverse strand, counting down.
TGTCTACCTAACTACAATTTAGCTCTTACAATTACAGCAATCCAAATAAGCTTCCTTAGTCTTTTTGCTCTCTGATTCGCTGGGATTTAAATTCACAGCTTCAACTTTTCCCTCAAGCATTTGCTAATCCTTCCCCTCTTCTTGCCCTCAGCACAGGAACAAACCTCAGAGGTAATCAAAAGGGAAGTGTTACCTACTCCCCACCATATTCCCACTAGCTTGAGGATTCTTCAGTTCCATCTATGGCTTACCTCTCCAGTTGGGTCCCACTCTTTTCCTAACTACCTAATGATATTAATCTCACAGGTGTCTCCTCTAGCTCCTGAAACAGCAGGTGTTTGGCTGTTTTTTAATTTTTTTTTACTGGTTACTTTCCATCAGCATAAAAATTGTGCTGTCCTATTTTCCATCTTAAATTTAGAACTAAAAGCAAAAAGTGGCCCCCAAAAAAGTTGCACATGAAATAGCCGGAAGTCAACCTAATACTTCCAGAGAGCAAGATTAACCAAATTTTTCAAATAATAAAAAACTAGTTCCAGGGGACTAAAGAGTAGCAGCCTATGACATTATTCAGAATTCATCTCATCCCATAAACACGTTTTACATTTCATTCATATTCCAGTAAAAAATTTGCTGAAAGTAGGAGAGAATGAGTTTAAAAAATCAATCTTTACTAGAACAATAAGGATAACAGAAAAGGGAGGTACCAATGTGGTGTGCAAAATTTACTTCTCAGAAAAGGGAAGCACATATTCAAAGCCAGTGCCTCTCTTCTGACCTTGTGCTGCACTAATATTAACACAGTTTACCATCATTTTATTTAGAACTTTTATATACACTTAGAGTGATCTGACGTATTGGTCCAGTCTACCTACTAAGCAGTCTTTAATTTTGGAGAGCCAATAATGAGTGTTAAGTAGCCTGTTTTTGCACTGTCTGATATGTCTTGATAGATAACATTTTAATAATGCATTATAAAAATAAAAAGTTAAAATAGACATGGAATACAATTCAAATTCTAGAAACTGAATCCAGAATTAACGTCTTATATTTGATCTATCTCTTGTTTATTATTTTATTCACATACATAATCTTTCTGTACAAAGCATAGTTAAGAGAAAAGATGATATGCTTGGCAATTATGCAGATTGAATCTTGTTAGGATAAATCAGATGCCTTCCAAGGATATTTGAGCTTTAAATAATGTAGGCAATTCTCCTCATTCATTTAACAGAAGTTGTCCTGTTCCTGTAAATCCTCTTGACTTCAACATTCTGTTTAGTGAACAGAATATGTGAAAATATTCAGTATCCTGTCACGTTCTTTGGGGCATAGATTACTGTTAAACACAACACAAAATAAGCAAAGAAATACCTATTTGTGGAACATCAATGTGTATAGTCAGAAAATCCTCCTCCTCCTTCATATATGTGTGTGTGTGTGTGTGTGTGTGTGTGTATAGAGAGAGAGAGAGAAAGAGAGAGAAGGAGAAGAATTTTACATATATATGTAAAATTTAGGATTAAAGCCTGTAATTTTGAAATGTATGAATTCATTTCCTCATGAAATATTAAATAATTTATCTTTAAGTACCACACTATTCAAGCTTAATTGAGTACACAACCTAACATGTCAGGAGATGAAAAGTTTTGAAGTAGAACTAAATGAAAAGTTTTGAAGTAGAACTAAATATTAAAATTTTTAAAAACTTAAACATAAATTTCAACATGAACAACATTTTAAAAATCATTAATCATGCTCTAATTTAAGACTTTAAATCTCTTTCTGAAGGAAAACTTCATTACTTGTATTTAATATAGCATTTTAAAAAATGCTGTCAATTGTTTTAATTTTTCCCTGTCTTCACCAAATTCTGAAAATACAGTGAGATAAGGTACTATATCTTCAAATCTGCATTATCAAACACATATTAGGACCTTATAAATGATAAATAATTACTTAGGACTTGTTTTCTTCAGCTATTTCACTGCTGTGACTAAAAGATCCAACCAGAACAACTGTAGG
>JAJEJO010002123.1:123386-154307 GCA_020662805.1 Glaucomys volans | reverse complement strand
AGGAAGCAGAGGGAGACTCCACTCTCCAGATACAAATATATATACCCTAAACCACACCCTAATTCCCACCTCCAACAGTCACACCCTACCTGCCTCCAGTTACCAGTTAATCCCATCAGGGATTAATTCACTGATTAGGTTAAGGTCATTGTAACCAGATCATTTCTCCTCCAAACCTTGCATTGTCTCACACATGAGCTTTTAGGGGATACCTTACATCCAAATCATAATAAGACTAATTAATTTATCTGTGTTCCAATTAATTTAATTTATAATAGACCATATTCCATGTGATTTAACTTCTGTTATTAATAATACATTCATCTAAACATTTAAATTTTCTGAAAAATGCTTTAATCAATAAAATACATTATAAAATTGAGACTCTAGCTTCTGATCATGTAAAAATCTTGGTTATTATAAGATAAAGAGATTTATTTGTGTCAATCATTCATTGCAACTGAGAACAATAAACAGATCTTAATTATGAAAGTGATGTATGCCTTCAACAATTTGTCAAAGTTGGATTAGTTTTACTAAAAGCAAACTGAATCTAAATACATACCATGTGTCTTGATTGAAACTACAAAATAAAAAGAATTCTCAAAAAATTTAAAAAAATTTTTTATCCATGCTTCATGGTATAATACTGTTATCTCTTGAGAATCTGCTATGATACTGAATAATTGTTCGGCATGGGCATGGGGTGAAATCATTACACTACACAAAAATTGTATCTGAGAAGCTATTGAATTTCTTCACAGTTATAGGTAGGTATGATGAATAGAGCAGTACCTTTAAAAAAGAAAATTATCGGGCTGGGATTGTAGCTCAGTGGTGGAGCACTTGCCTCACACATATGAGGCACTGGGATTAAACCTCAGCAACACATAAAAATAAATAAAATAAAGGTATTGTGTCCATCTACAACAAAAAATATTTTTAAAAATTATCATCAATCCAGTCTAATTCATAATTAACTCTTCTGGTTTTAAAAACAGGAGTCATTCCTCTGTAAAGAACAATAAAGAAGCAAGAGAGAAAAATCCATTTTCAAATGCTCACTCATTTCCATTGCTGAAGGGCTTGATACACGGATTCTCTTCCCTCCACCAGTTTTGCATTTGTGGTTTTAAGACTGGTTTTGCTTTAATATTTTGGTAATTGTCTTGTCAAAACCACCAAAAATTAGGTAGTTATAAACATAATATCTATTATTTTGATATTTGTTATGTGGTTACTGAAGGGTTATGGAAAATAGTATTCCTATAACTCCCCAAGAAAATGGAGGGACAGTGTGGCTCAAGAAGTGGAAAAGGAAACTGGCTACCCATTTAACCTCTCCCAGTGCATTCCTGTTAACAATGGGCCCTGGGGGTAAGGGCAGATGCTGAATGCTGGGCCCTAAACCATGGCCTTCCCCCATGGCTAATCAGTCCTAAACGGAAGCACAGCTAACACCAATGGGCAACTCATCTCTGGAATCTGGACTCTTATCTCCCCAGACAACAATGAGTTTCAACCTTATTTTTTTTAAATTTTTTTTTCTTTTTATCTTTTTTTAATGATTTGTAGCTGGGTTCCTTTTTAAATATATATATTTTTTTATTTTAGATGTTGATTGACCTTTATTTTATTCATTTATTTATATATGGTGCTGAGAATCGAACCCAATGCCTCACACATGCTAGGCAAGTGCTCTGCCACTGAACCCCAGCCCCAGCCCTATTTCTACCTTTTCACAACTGTCTTCCTAAATTAAGATTTTAACCTGTTCAACTAGCCCCTGACTGTCAAGACTGCTGGTACACAGCTCCCAGTGATGGCATCATTGTACCCTATAAAACCAAAATCCCCTCTGTAACTGAGGGCCATTTTTCCATCCAGAAAGTGGACCCGAATGATGCCCAAATCTGCGAAGGAATAAAGGCTTCTCTGAATCCATCAAGGTCTGCCTCCTGTTTTTCCCTTTTTGCACTTACAGTTACATGGTGGTACATCTGGGGCCATGTTGTCTTATAACTGTGTTTTTCTTTACCTTAAGTCCTGAAGTAAGAGTTTTCTCCAGAACACAGGAAACCATTGTACAATGAATATGTCAGGCCTTTGAACATCTCAGAGAAATATCAGGCAATGTAACAGTAAGTATCAGGCAAATTAACATTTGAATCAATTAAAATTCTAGTTATTTCTTGGGATGCTGCTTCTATAAACATATAAGACAACGAGAATGGAAATTAGATTCAGATTTCCATTCTAAAAAGAAGAAATAGACACAGCAAATTTCACCATTTGTATTATATTACCTACTCATCAAAACATAGCTGTCTATTTAGATTTATTAAAGTTATTTTAAAGTCAAAGAAGCTGAATCTAAGGAATTCTGGATGCTTCGACCATGACCTTATAGCTGGTAGTATATATAACATTTTCCAGAAATAAGGTAGCCATCTACTAAAGAATGTGTTCAGCTTAAATGCCTCAACCTTTATGAAATGGAAATTAGCCTTAAGCTGAATGTACTTAGTTCATCAGGGGATATTGCATTCTGAATATATTTTTTGATATACTCTTAAATTTATTGAACTGAATTTGAAACTATGTTATCTGCCTACCTCTGAAAATTTAACCAGGAAAACCCTTGTCATATTTAACATAGGCAAACATTGCTAAAGGCATATGTTATTCAACTAGATTATTTTCCCTGTTGTGTGCACTCACCCTGAGTTTTTACATGTAAAACTCTTTGTCTTCATTCTTTGACTTTCATTCTATGTTTAATTTTCTTTAATGATGTGTTCAATGGTTTTCTAAGACCAGAGAGCCATGTATAACCACAATATCTTCTAAACCTTTCACCAGGGGATCCCTATACCCTCATTGCCTGTCCTCACTGACATCTTTGTTCAAATAAGAGTGTTGATTCAAACATGTGTTCCCAAGATATGATGAAGCAAATAATTAGACTGATAACTTCTGCTTAAGTTTAATTTCACATGCACCTCTTTACCTGTGGGAATTCAGGATGGCCTTATGTCCAAAGGTACAATATAAGAACACATATATTTTATTAGGATATAGGAGTGACCAACTATTCTATTTTGCCTTGGACAATCTTAGTAAGTCCTATGTCCTGGGAAACCTCTCAGTCCTGGGCAAATCAAGACAACTGGTCATCCTATTTTACAAAAAAAAAACTTGTTTTGTTTGAATTTAAAACAATATTTTAAAACAAGATGATTCAACATTTTTAAAAATCAGGATTTTCAGTTTTTCTTGAAAAAGTAGACTCAGCAACTGTAATGGTAAATTTCCTGTTTCAGAGGACTTATCTTGTCAATTGCAAATCTCAGTGTTGCTGTGCAGTTGTTTGGTAAAGTTGATTAACATAAACTCTTGCTTATGTGGGAGTGTGGGTGAAGGAAAGGGTTCCTGTTGGAGGGATGGGCTGGCTGTGAAATAAAAGCTGTGAAAATAGAACCACAAAATAGACATAAAAGACCAGAAATATATTTTAAAGAGCAGGAACAGTGATGGGTTAAGCTGACAAGATGGATACCACTTCTAAAAAAAATGGAGCCTGGGTTTGCTTTATTTATAGAGGTACAGATCAAATGGGATTGGTTTCAGTGTGGGAGGAGTCTTACTACAGTGTTTGCTTCTTCATGAAAAAGAGGATATGGGTGGGAGTAAGTAGGCTGTTGGCTCTTAGTTAGTCACTCCCATCTCCCAGGCTGAGCTTGATGTGAGTAGTGAGCTAGGACAGGGCACCACGTGAATCAGGCATTCTCAAACCAGTGGATTCAAACTGGGAGTTCCCCAAACCAGGCTTTCCTGCTTAATGGCTCAAACTTTGCTCAGTTCCAACACAAGGCTCATAGATGGCTTCCATCAATCAACAATCAGTTGACTTTCAGTAAAAGAGATTATCCTAGATGATCTTCAAGGGCTGAGTTCAATCAAATTGAAAAGATTTAAAGCAGAACTATGGTTTCCCTGAAGGAAAAGAAAATCTGCCTCATTATGGAAGCATCAACTCCAGTCTGTCCTTCTGACAGCTTGCCCCAAGAACATCCAACTGACCCATCGAATCCCTACAACTGCATGAGTCAATCATTGCAATAAATTCTCTCCCATTCCAGATAGATAGATGGTAAAAAAAGATAGTTAGATAACAGTGAAAATATTTTTTGATATAATGATATCTCTACTTTAAAAAGGCAAATTCCTCCAAACTTTGTTAGCTAGAGATAAAAATGGTACAAGAAATATAGATAAGGAATGGTGAAATATGAACACAAATCAGTAAATGCTAGAATAGTAAATTAATATCACAATATGAACACAAATTATTAAATGCTAGAATAGTAAATCAATATCACAATTCTCCTGGTGATATTTCAACACAATAGTTATTGCACTGAGCCATTATTGATTAGGAATAAAATTATCTAGATGAAGAAAAACAAAGAACAAGGATATTTATATTATGTATATTGCTGACAGACCATTTAAAATGTAGTAAACACAGATTGAATCATTGCATAATTAAACATTAACAAAAAATAAAGTTAGGAAATGTAAGAAATAATTACAAATTATTATTAACCCTAAAGAAATAAAAGGAAGATACTAATGAGAACTTATTATTGCATTTTAAGTCATGTCACCAAATATATAGTTATAAGCAATCTCAACTTTATAGGAATAGGTGTTGTCTTTTTTTTTTCTTTAGATCTTTTGTATTTTCCCTGTCTGCCCATTTTTCTTTCCTTCACTAAATCTATTATTCTATACTTGTTTGGATTTAACAATATAGCTTTTACATTTAATTTGTGGAGAGTGGAAGGTGTGTGGGAATATCTCATGATAATCACAAGAATTTATTTAGAAATCATGGTATGCTTCTTCATGCTCGGTATTTTCAAAAATATTACTTCCAGGTTGCTATCATTATTTTACTTCCTATTTATTTAGAAAATTTTAATTATATGCATGCCACTGCTTTGGAAAATACCAAGATATGCCTGGAGCATTTCTATTCCTTGTTAAATACCTACCATTCATCTTTCTCTTTACATATGTCTCTCAGGTCACACATACTTCTAATCATTCACACTGCAGATTGTTTAAGATCCTTGCCATGGTTCAAATGGTCAACTAAACACAGGACCATTCCATTCTTTGATAGCCCATGTTCTAGGATGTATCATTTCTTAAAAGGAAGAGATGAAAAAAGTGAACAAAAACTTTACATAATCGCATTCCATATTTTATGAAGTGGATTTATCTCACAAATAATGAATAAAAATTTTTACATACAAAATGAGATTGACACTTTAAAGTGACAAAGTATGAGTCGTTTTATAAAATTTTTACAGGAGAGTAAATGTGAATATGCATTTGGGGGATAATTTGGAAATGTCTTACAAAATTTAACATACACATTTTAATTTAGCAATCCCATTTCTAAAAATTTACTATACAAAAGTATGCACATACATAGGTTAACTTCAACGTATTTTGTACTGGTAAAAAATTAAAATACCTAAGCAACCATCAAAAAGTTACACTCACATTTAAAACACAACACTCTGAATCAAATAAAGAAGAAAGAGATATAAAATAAAGTGAGGAGAAAAAGGTATTCTAATTAAATGGTTATGTAGTAGCATGTATAATAAACCCTACCTATTGGAATATTTGAATTTTTGAATATGAAAATGTTTTGAAGAAATAGAATTTATATTAAACTGTTAATGAAACTTCCTTTAAGGAACAGTGTAGAATTGTGATCAAGTAGAATTATATAGGACTTTAGTATATTTTTGTACTTCTATATTATTTGAATAGTTTTAAAATATTCATAAATTATGAAGTTAGATTAATAATAAAATATTTTTAAGAAATAAGTATGCTCATAGGTGACAATGAATACTGCTAGAGAAGTATTTTATAGGCTAATACATGTAAGGCATTTAGTGATTTCAGCTAAAAATTCAGTTGGTAATCATCACCCTATCTATCTAAATTCAGAACAAATGGCTGATTCAGGTGCTTTTCAAAGCCAAGTCAGTGTGTGTGACCTCATGTCGCCATGCTGACAGACTGACTACACATTTCTACATAGGTGTTTTGTTATGGTGCCAAGGAAATGTTTCTCCACATTTCCAATTAATGATCCATATACTTCAGATTGAGTAAAGACTGGAATTCTGCATGCACAATAAGCCCATTGTTTCAATCTCTGCAGTTTACAAAAAAAGAATGTTCTATACCAAATGAAAGGAAAAAAGATCCAACATCAAGAAGGAATCAAATCGTCACTCATCTACTTGACTCTCCCATTTTCTATTTTCATAGTTACTGACTGTCAGGAACATCTCTGAAGAGTTTAGATCTTAATTGACATTTTGGGGAGATAGGGATAGGAAGGTCTAGAAAATGAAGGGAGGTAGGGAAAAGGAGGGGGAGAGTGGTAAAAGGAAGTGTCACACACAAGTTAGAATTTAAGAAGGGTACAAGATACCTACCCCAAATGTAGGTGTGTGCCTCTTGTGATGTACAAGGGAGAGAACTGCAAACAGTCAAGCAGAGAGTGGTGATTTCAAGAAAAGTGAAGCTAAAACATAAAACACTCTCAACCCAAAATGGGAAGGCAGATCCATAACCCACGTTTCCCCAATTAAGTTTTGAATAGAAACTACCCGATATATCAGACCTCAGACTAACTTTATTAGAGAGCAGGATCCTCCTGAGATTCAAAGGCCCTGGTAGGGACTCATAGTGTGGATTGACATACATATTCCATTATGACTTATTTCAAAGTACCACATTTTGGTACATTTCTGAAAACTTAAGCATAATTTCTTGCAGACCAATGTGAACTGGATCCAGCATACCATTTGAAAAATCATACACATCCAAATGACCTAGGTCAAATGTATTGTTGAGGTTAGAATTCAGTGATGAAAAAACAAGAGGTGATGCCTTTTAACAGTTATGCAGTTGTGTGGTTAAAAACCAATTCCATATTCTGTTAGAATGGAAGTGTGTTATGCAACTATTTGCTCTGTTTATTTCCTTAATGGAGAGAATATGCCCATTGAGACTGAGTGCTAAGTGGAAATAGTTGTGATGGGTCTCTGATAGCTGCAAGGAGCAAAAACCACAGCTCTGACTGGGATCAGAAAAGAATGTAGAAAATTTTCTAGATGCCACTACAGTAATATGAATGTGGGGATGCTTTGAATGCACCATATAAATTGGCAGCATATAAAATTTTTATTCTGAATAGTACACATTTTACCTTCTATGGTTAAATATTTAATATAAATATTTAAAATATGTACAAGCTTTCATTTTGCACTGAGGTGACACAGCACCCAATCAGTGTAGATGGTCTAGTACTTTCTCAAGTCAATGACTATGTTTCTATTTCATTGCTATTATAATTTGATTATAAAATGCTCTCCCAAACTTCTGTGTTAATACAGGAATATTCGGAGGTGAAATGATTGGATTGTGAGAGCTGTAGCCTCATCCATGCATCCTAGTTTGAATGAACTGACTGGGTGGTAACTTCAGGAAGGTGGGGCATGAATAGAGATGGTGGGTCACTAGGGGTGTGTTCTGGAAGGGGGCATCTTCCCTGTGGCTCCTCCTTCATTTCTTCTGTTTCCCCATGCCATGAACTGAGCAGGTTTTGTGCATTGTGCTCTTCACTCATGATAGTCTGTCTCACCTTGGGTCCAAAGCTATAGAGTTGGCCGACCATGGACTAAACTTCTGAAACTGTGAGCCAAAATAAACTTTTCCTTCTCTAAGTTGTTCTTGTCAAGAATTTTGGTCACAATGACAAAAAGCCAATTAAGCCAGTTGCTTTGAAGAGGTTCCTAACTGAAGGTCCAGTAACCAGCTCCAGGATTCCTTCAGTCTCATATCCATCCTGAGTAACTCAGTATGAGAAGTCTTGCTTTTGATTTAACTAAACACTAGGATTACTTTCTGGCCTTGGTTCAAAACCCTTTCTCAGTTCTATGACTGCTGAAATATTACTTTAAAACCCCTCTTTCCTGTTGGTTTTTCTAATATTGTATGTCATTAGTTTTACTACTCTAATGTTCTGGTGTTCTTTGCTTCCCAGTTTCCATGTTCTGAACTGCTTTTCTTTGCTACATCCTTCTGCTATGATATTCTGCTATCCCCTGGGGCCATAGCAATAGATTCAGCTGACTTTCGACTGAACTTAAGAAAGTGTGAACCAAAATAAATTTTCTTTCTCGAAGTTCTTGTCAGGTATGTTGGGTACAGCAATGCAAAGCTGACAAACATACTGTATATATACTTCTAAGTTAACTGTAAAATTTGAAATGTGACTATAATTGCAGAATTATGAAAATTTATAAAAGATTTTTGTTAGCAATTTTAAGTTTCCTAAAATTATAGATATCAAATATTCTGCAAATAGCTATTTTGATTGATGGGCTGAGATAAATTTTTTTCAAAATTAAAAATTATGCCTTTAATCAGAAGGGTATGATTTATATCTAATGAGAAGTATTTTTCAAGGCTGGATTTTTAATGCAGCAATATTTTAATATTTTATATACACATGGAATGGTTTTTAAGCTTTTCAGTACAGATTCATTATCCTCCATAGTCACCTTATCTGTAGCTGTGAATTATGACACATGAAAGGCAAAAAGTGACAACTCAGTGGTTCTATTCTAAAAGTGAAGTGTTTTCAAACAATGTCTAAAAAGTCTTTGATATTTCATCCTTCAGGAGGCAGAAATTATTTCCCATAACCTTGAGGAGGGGCTGGCATAGTGACTTGATTCTAACAGACAGAAGTGATGGGGCGAGTCGCAACTGAAATTAAATTATAAAAAGAGTGAAGCTTCCCTCTTCAGTGCATTCTCTCAGATTCCTCTTTTTGAGTGACACCAGTCACAGCCACGTGAAGTCATCCAGGCAAGGATGTGTGGAGAAATTTGAGGTCTCTAGTCAACAGCCAAGAGGATCTGAGGCTGGCCAACAACCAACCATGTGAGTGATCTTGGAAGGGATTTCTCCAGACCCAGCTGAGCCTTGACCATGGCCTCAGCTGACAGCCTCACTGCGACCTTGTGAGGGGCCCTGAACCAGAACCACCCAGCAGAGCTGCTCCAAGATTCCTGATCCCCTGAAATCCTGAGATAGTGCTTGTCTCTTAAGTTGCCAAATTTTGGGAGATGAATACACATTTAAGGTCATTAGGGATGGAAGCAAAGCATTGTTACAAAGTATTGTTTGAAGTTGATGGATCACATTTGGTGGTCTAGTGTGGAGAATCACATTTTTTATGTTTGTTTTGGCCACTTGTATCAAATACTGGTTACTTACCACAGGCTTTATCAAACAAATAACAAAAGCAAATAAAGGGAGTTAAATAAAAGCATAGCAATATGAGGTTTAGAGCAAAATATTTATGAAGCTATAAATCAGCATTTAAAACAAAGAGAAAGCAGAAATGAGCCCCATAAAAAATTCTTATCTTGAATTAGACCCATGATGACAAATTGTAGAATAGAGAATTGAAGGCCAAGGATAACAGATTAGATTAGACCACAGAAGGTGATTATTTATATGAAAGATATAGATAAAGCCCTTGAATGTATGATGTGCTTAGAAAAAGAGAAAAAAAAAAAAAAACAGGTGGAACTGTCACATAAGGCGTGAGGCTCTGGTTTGATGCCCAACCCTGCAAAGCAAAACAAAACCAAACAAGACAAAACAATAAAAGCATCCACGTTATTCTGAACATTACTTTTTCTAAATTTTTAATTGTAAAAATCTTAAAAATCTTTGATTTCAGCAATGCACATCTTCCTACTTTGAAACGGCAGCAAAATATTTAATCATAAAAAATGCAGTATATTTTATTTGACCAATATCCTATTGTTAAATATTTTGGTTTATTTTATTCCTAGTAGTTTGCTATTACAAATGATACTGTGAAGATCCTTCTTGAAAATGTATCATTTAGGAACATATTCAACATGCAAATCCCCAGCTGTGATATTTCTGTGAACAAAAGTATAAACATGTTTTATAAAATTTGATGCATGTTGTCAAAATGCTATGCAGAGAGCACCAATTCATATTCTCTAACCTCATGAGTGACCATTTTCCCCCATACTTTTGCTCTAACTTATTACCAAAATCTTTTAGTACATTTTCCAATCTGACAGGTAAAAACTGTATTGTCTTTATGAGTGGATGCTAGTATTTTTACAAAATATATGTATTAGCCAATTGAATTTGTTTTTAATCTATAAAGTACTTGGCACATTTATGCTATTAGATTATTTGCTTTTGTAACATCAAGTTTCATGAGATTTTTTATGAAGTAGTGATTAATTTAATTGTAAGTGCATTTCCAAATTTGTTTTTCGTCTTTATGTTGGTGTTTTGTTGTTTGCTTTTGCCACACAGGTTTGTTTTTTTTGCTTTAGACTTTAGTAGAATTGACAAATCTTTCCAAAACATTTTCTGATTTTGCTGTCTCATTTGTAAATAAATGAGTAGAGAGAGAAGAGCTGGAGTTACATAACACTAGCAAACCAGACCTAAATACATTGCATGGCTAGAAGTGGAATCAACATTAAGAAACTCTCTAATCTTGATCCAAGTACATTTTATGGTCCTCAAGCACAGGAAGCCTTAAGGAAACTTCTTAGCCTGCCAACAACAGCTCAAGCAGCCAAGTGAGCACCCTGCATTCCCAGTGCCTATGCATGTCTTAATGGTTCTGGAGCTATTAGTGAAAGATCACTCAGCAGCCATTGCCCAGTGATTATTCGATAAGACTTGGGATTGCTATTGGCTCGTCTTTTCTCAGATTTTAAAATTTATTCTTTGTAGACAGCCATTATTTTGAATAGCTCAAGAAACTCAAATTTCCCCCAAGGTATGTCAGGGCATTGGAAGGTACATCTAGAGACAATGAAGGTATTATGAAAAAAAAAAAAAAAAAAAAGGAAGCCATGCCTGTATGTTTATGGATTGAGTAAAACCAGCATGTGATGCAACTCATTAAGTCAGGGTGTGGCATAACACACACTCTTTTCATAACTCTGACAAAATATTGAATATTTAATAAATTATTTCTTCCCATACTTTGTTCTTTTATATCCTTTTGTCAATTGCCTTCTTTCATTTTATCTTAAAACAATCACGTCTTTTTCCACAATGCTTTCCAGCTGTGTCTTGAAGTCTCAAACTTCTTTCCTTCCTTCCCTCCTTTCATTTCCTTCTCCCTGCCTGTCTGCTTGCTTTCCTTCCTTCCTACCTTCTTCTTCCCCTTATTCCTGTGTTTAATGTTTAATATGAGGCAAGAGGGTACAATAGAAGAATTAGAAATGATACACACGCATTCTTTGCATTCTATTTGATTTCTTGATTTGTCAATGGTAGCACTTATATATTTTTTTAAAGGAAGACTATGTCATTCATATTTTTCTTTTTAATATTGTACCAATTATTTCTCTGTGTTTGAAAAAGGACGGGCAACAGTATGTGAACTTAATTAAAACACCAATCTAAAAAAAGTCTATACATCCAATTCAGAAATCTTAGCTCAAAAGTATAGACCCAAGCTGGAGGTATAACTCAAATGTAGAGTGTTTGCCCAGGAAGCATGAGGTCATGGGTTTGATAGTCACAGAATAAACAACAACAATGAAAAAAATCATAAGTTGATGGAAATATGTTTATGATCTCTACAAGAGAGTTATGGACTTAGGGATATAAGTAGATTATAGAATTAGAAGTATTTTTTCAGTACTCTTTTTGATTCAAAGTCAACAAATTATATTTTCAAAATATCAAAATTGAGTTTCAACGTGGGAAATAGTGACAAATAGAATTCATATCACCTTTCTATTTTTTCAGTTTCTCTCAGCACCCACAAATATATTATCATATTTTCTAGTAATATTTGATGTAGTTTTAACACATGATTTCATACTTATCATAAGTATCTTTTTTCTACAAAGTGAACAAAATCGAGTATTGGGAAAGATTGAGCCATTTACACAGAAAAGTATTTGAAGTCTCTAGACAATGCATTATTTTAAGACAAAGTGCAATCTGTAGATCATAGTTTTCAATACTGTCTAGGTAATGAAGCAAAATGTATCTGGCTAATAAATTCCCCAAATTGCTCAAATGCTTTATTATTTTCATCCTCAAAAAATTGTTTCATTCTTTATTCATTGATAAGGCATTTCTCTGAAAAAGCACAAGAGGACACAAGCAATGTATTTGTAAAAGGAAAATAATAATAATGATAGTTAACATTTTTGATAACTCAAATGCCATCTACCATTCTAAATAGTTTATATATTATCTCTTATTTCATTTCATTTTATTATTTTTCAGCTTTATTGAGGTTTAATTGGTAAATAAAATTGTATATTACAAAGTTGTACAACATACTATCTTGATATATATGTACATGTGTAATGATTATCATAATCCAGTTAATTAACCTTCCCATCATCCCATATAGTTCATTATTAAAATTTTTGTGATGATAACATTTAAAAACTACTCCCAGCAAATTTCAAGTTTGCCATATAATATTATTATCTATTTTAACCATGATATAAATTAGACCTCTAAGTTTATTCTTCCCACATAACTGAAACAACATTTTCCTAATTCTCCCCACCCCAGTCCCCTGGCAACCACTATTCTATCTCCAATGCTATGGGTTTAACATTTTTAGAATCTACGTATACTTGAAATCATGCAGTTTTTTTATTTTTGTGCCTGTCTTATTTCACTTATTCAATGGTCTCAAAGTTCATCTATGTTCTCTCAAACATATTAATAGATTTTTGAAGCAGATAGATGGAATAGGAGTTTGCTCTGTCCACCCCAAATGTCAACCTAGTATTGTATTCCATTGTCATATGAAATCCTCATGATCACCTTATTAGGGAAATGCTATGCTTAAACCTTAGTTAACCAATTCAATGAGAAGTTTTGTTACTTGCATGGGGTCACAAGCAGAGCAAAGTCTGAAGTCTTAGCCTCAACCTCTAATTATATTGCTTTCCAATGAGTACTAATTGAATAAAATTATACATGTTTTAAGATATATATGGTAGTAGATTGAAAAAAAAAGGAGACTCGAAAGTAGGATTCAGAATTAGAGTAGGTTGTAAATTAACTATTAGTTTAACTAGTTCTATTTTACAGCAAACTCAGACATTTATTAAGACAATAGAAATAACAACTAAATCATGTATAACTAATATACTTGAATGTTTTATAGAAGGTCCATATTCTTTTTATTACAGATAGGTATTAATGTTCACCTGACCTTTTATATACTCTCTGTCACAAGTGCCAAATAAAACCAGATGTGGGAAAACTATATGATCAAAGTTTAAAGAAATAGAATTCTTAAGTAATACACACAAAAAAAGATAGAACCCAGCTGTATGCTATTGCAAAAGATATGAGCACACAGGAAAAGTTTTTTCACTCTACTTTATTATTATTATTAATTCTGTAAAATGAGATTAAGTACTCCACCTTAGTATTTATTTTTTTTTGCCAGAATTGTACCAGATGGAAGAATTTTGTATAATTGAAAACATTGATTGGTGTGTCCTTCTGTTAAGATGTATTATCACCAATATAATTCTACTTTCTTTTGTATCTCAGCAAATATTATTTTTTCTTTTTATGTCATGCCATGTAACCTTTTCCCTCTTTGTATTGTTACTATATCACACTACTTAACCTTATCAAAATAGCCTTGTCATATATTTGGCACCACTTTCAAAAACCAAGCCCCTTATGATTCATATGTCAACACTGAATATCAAAAATATTAACCCAAAATGCAACCAAATAACCTAACTAATCTTTCAAGCAAGAACCAAGAAAATATTAGAATGGGAAAGACTTGCTACTGAATTCTTAAATAAACATATATGGGAAACAATTTAGGGAAAGAAGATGCAATAGGCTTAAAAGGAATGCTATAAGAAGGCATCTTAACTTCTCTTGATACAGAACAATGGAATACAGGAAACTGAGCAGTTAATGTTTCAAGTCCGGGATGCAGAAGTAGAACGGGACTTACATATGGAAGTACATTGAAGAAACAATGTAGAATCACAAACCACAGCTTCTGTCAACTTCAGATGCAAAAAAAGAACAACCCTTCAATGTTCAACAGTGCTAAAAGAACCATTGGGCACATAGTATCTTTTATATAATCTCTCTGTATAGGAACAGCAGCAAGAAAAGGATTCATGTACTTTTTTTATAATTATGGAAGACTACAGGTAGATTTATTATAATATTTAACCAAAAGATGTCTCACCAATATTTTCCAGCATAAAAAACCATACTACATTTAATATTAGCAAATAGAAGCAAAGAATCTATATGATGCCAATGATGGCTAGTGCTCAAGTGTTCAGAATTTATGATATAAATTAATGGACACAGTTTTTGCTTTGTATCTTGTGTTCTTTTCTTTCACTAGCTTCACTAAAACAAGAATTAATGCAACAAATGAAGAAAATATTGGATATTGGAGCCTTGCGTTTAATTATTGTTTAAAAAATCTGTTGTTCAAGCACATACATCAATATGTATTATTCCCATTTGTATGTATGTATGGATGTGGGCTAGTGTATGTTATCTTCATTTTTATAATGAAATTATTGTCGAATATTTTTGGTAACGTAAAAATGAGCAATAGACACTCATATATTTCCTTGATGATATTATGCAAATATAAAGCTTTATTATTTAATACTAATTATGAACAAAAATTTATAAACTATTCTTATTGTTAAACATCATCCAAGTATATGCATAAAATTGGAATAGTTCGATTATGTGCATTTTCGTGACTTTCCACACACTTTACTGGTTTTAATTTTTTTTTTTTTTTGTCTTTTTGAAAGACTTCAGTTCTCAAGGGATCCTGTCTCTGGACATATAGGAGGATCTGCTTGCATTCTTGGTGACCTTTAAACATATTTACCAATATAATACAAGTAAACATGTTTGTCTTGACTTGTATTTCTGTTTTACACATATGTATTCCTTTTGTAGTTCCTTTGGAACCTTTATTAGTGTCTTTCCTTCATTTCCAGTGTTTTCAGAGTCATAGAGGTTTATTTTTTGGAATATATTGAGCAAATATTTTCTGGTTAATTATTTTGATTTTCTAGTGTTTGTGACCTTTTTAAAGATAGGCAACCAATCTAAATTCTTATGCAATTAAAACTATCAGCATTTTCCTTAACTTTTTCTACTTGTATAATTAATCTTAGGCTTTGAAAGAGTCTATATGAAGTGAATGTATTTGCTTAACTATTAATACTCTCCTCAATCATTTGCCTTTATCAAGTTCAACTAAGGTTTTACATATACAGTGTTGTCACTGTTATTTTTTACTTCTAACACAAAAATCTTGCTAGATACTGAATAATATAATATTATTTTAACTCTGATTTATTGAACACTTTGTAACAGGCTCAAATTTGCTAATGATCTGAATTCAATGGAAACTTCCCTTTAACTATAAAGTGCATAGTAAAAGCCCTCTTTTCAGATAAAATGCGTAGAACTAGATTTAACATTTTAAGTGGTTGAATGAAGATTTTGTGATAGGTCTATCTATTTTTGTTTTAACACTATGAAATATTTTCTTTTAAGCTATTTTACATATTTTTGAAAAAAAGAAAGCATAAGTAAGTAAAATAATTATAAAGATGCATGCTCTATCAGAAAAGTCATTATATTTTTGTTGTCTAACACTAATCCTCCTGTCAAACGCAAGGAATTACCTGGAGTACCATAGACCTAAAATTACAGGCTTAATATTTAATACTCATTATATAAATCTGCCAATATGTTATTTAATTAGAAAGCATTTCCCCCACTTTCTGATAATTTGTAACATAGCATATTCAATTATTAATCAAAAATGGAAAATTTGGGAGACAAATTTGGAATATGGTCTAATAAGCAGGAGTGCAGAATCACGAAGCAAATAAGACTTGTTAAATCAGTGACTATAGAAACATTGATGGCTTTATTGATTCACCTGGAGGATACCATTCTGGGAAAACCAATATCAATATTGACCCACTACTTTAAATGCACATAAGTGATTTTTAAATAGATAAATTAAAATAACTCAGGGTTAAATATCAGGAAATCACTTATGTATTAAAGACCATTGATCCAATTCCTTTCTTCTTTGTATCTGCAAAGCACCATTTCAGACCCTTTTAAAGTTCACATTAAGTGAACTGTCCACGTGGCAGGGATCTACAGTAATGTGAAGCAGATGAAAACCACTCCTGTGGGAATTCACAGTGAGTGAAAGAGGCTTTCATTTTCTCTTCAGACAACTGTGCAATATTAATGTCAAAGTACTTGATTTTGGGCTCATCAATGAGGAAAACTAAGTAAACAACTTTATCCCCTGCCTCTTTCTGTGGGTGGATGAACTTAAAAAACAATTTTACAGATTTCATGCTTCATATTTGTTGCCTCAAGGAAAAAGCAAAGAGATCTTTGGTTAAAAATGTTATAATAGAGGAAGAGCAAAGAGAACTCAAGACCCGGTTACGACCATATGAATTTCTTAAATAGAAATCTCAGTAAGAAGAAGCCAAGAAAAGTCTGAAAGAAAGCCATGCACATAGCATGAGAGGAATGTCGAGTTATAATCTGCATTCTTGCGTTAGAATGGTTGGCTTCGGTATTTTGATTATTACCAAAAGAGAAAAGAGTCATGGGAACAGGAAGCGTAAGGAAATTTTTAAATTTTCATAATTCATTTATCAATAAAAGAATTATATAATCTGGACATAAGATTATAACCAGTGGTTCTCTAATTCTAAAGTGTTGAAGTTTTTTTTCTATTATTTTACTAGCAAATAAACTGAGGTTTAAAGTAAAATAGACATTAAAGGAAAAATTTCAGCACATATCTTTATTTAATTTTTTCTTCCAGTAGACCATAAAAACGTTTCATGAAAATTTCATAAAAAACTATGTTTACTTATTAGCTAAATAATGCTTTTTTTTATTTGCTTATTGATTCATTGAACACAAATGGAGTACAGCTATTGTTTCAAGGGTTGTACACAAAGTAGAGTCACACCATCTGTGCTTTCATGCATGTACACAGGGCAATGGTATCTGTCACACACTCTGTTATTAATTTTACCCCCCACCCGCCCCCACCCCTCCCTTCCCTCTATGCTAGCTATCTTTAAGAATGGAGGAAAAATAATGCTTATTTTAATGTCATTACAAAATGTACATAAGATGAAATGAGATGGAATCTTTCCTGTAATCTCAGTGGCTTGGAAGTCTTAGCAGGAGAACTGCAAGTTCATAGCTAACCTCAGCAACTTAGTGAGGCCCTAAGCAATTTAGCAAGATTCAGATTCAGATTTATTTAAAATAAAACATAAAAAAGGGCTGGGAATGTGGCTCAGTGGGTAAGTGCCCCTGGATTCAATACTTGGTACCAAAAAAACACACACAAAAAAAGAAAAAAAGCTACTTGGCTCTATGGATAACTCAGGCCTAATCAACCAATGAAATGATTTCCTTATATTTTCACCAGAAATATTTTGGTTCACTTTTTCCTTCTTTAAACAGATATTTACTGAATACCAGTAAGTACAACTGTTTTAAGTGCTAGAGATATAATAATAAAAATAGTAAATAAAAACTATAAAAAAGAAAGAAAAAAGTATATATATATAGTCTTCAAATATATTAAAATAGATATTGAGTAGTTAAATCGATCAAATTGTTATATGCATGTATTAGTATGCCACAATGAAGCTCACTATTTTCTATAATTAATATGCAACAATAAAATATATCAAATAATTATTGCAACTTGCAGAATTTACAGTACTTCAAAACTTGCATGCAACTGTTATTTCTTGCTAACTACTGGATATAATAATACAGTTGCATTATTCCTTAGAGCACTTTATTCTCTAGATGTCAACAAGAAAAAAAACAGTGGTTGAATGGGAAACATTGACATAAATACATATGAATTAACAGTACCAGCTGTTAAGATTGGTCTTCATCATTTAGAGTTTTCTAAGATTTTTAAAAATAAATGTGCACAAAAATAATCAATAAGGGGACGTTTAGAAGTTTAAAAGTATCACTTGTAGGTTTGATCTGTTGGCTTTATGTTATGCAATTTTATACATTCAGATATTTATGAACATCACAGTCAAGAGGACATATATTAAGGAAGCATATACTGCATAAATCTTATAGAAGCTTGATGTGTAGGACAGAAACTGTGACTATAATGGAACTTTATTTTTATCTCTCCCTTTCTCTTTCAAATAAATTCAATTAATAAAACTTTCTGTGCTACTCAGTAAAATTTGGGCAGACCTCCTGACTGTTTTGTTCATTTTTTGATAACTGAGGGTCCTATGATCTCTTTTAGCTGAAACAGAAAATTATGAATCAATGGAAAGAAATTAAAACACTTGGTCCAATATGTTATTTAATACTTGATCTTCTGACATTTGGAAAAAGAAGTGTGTGCTTTTTCTTCTTCTACTTTGCTCATCTCCAAATATGGGAGAGAAGAGAATAAAGGAAATAAGAAGGATTTTACGTAAACTCATGACTGGCACTAGACTTCGCAATGTTGGAAATCATTTTTTTCTTTTTCAAATGGGATATTTCAAAGATTCTTAAGAAATTCTCCTGGGGTTCTCTCCCCTGTAGTTTCCTTGAGGCAGACAGAGAAGTGTCAGTTTCAGAAGGTGCTTTGCAAATCCATGAATCTCCTAGGAATCCATTGTATATTTGTGATTTCTTGCTGCTTGAATCTCATTGCCTCTGGATGTAAGTGACCTCATTGGCCAAGGATCCAAAAGATTCCATCAGCACTCTATAGCACATACCCCACTTCCTGTTTCAGTACCATTCATGTGCCCCCTTTTCCATAAAGACTTGAGAAAACTGTCTAATTCCAATCTTGCTGTAACTTTGCTGACCCTGGGACCATTGCATTGATTTGCCTGTTTATCTTTAAGCTTTCTACAATCAGATATTTTCCAAATTATACCACAGGGTCATAGGTTAAGTTCTTCAGTGGTCAGGATAAAATATGGCCTCCTCTAAGCTTCTTGTGACACAGCTGGCAACTACTCCATTGTATGAAGGAGAAATAGAACTTAGAGAAAAACTTTTTCAGAATATTTACTTTCTTCTGTTTGCACTGATCTGGGTTTCACATGCTCCATTTCATGAAATGGTCTACAATTCAAGGACCCAGTTCTAGAACATGCACTTCTGTTTTGATCCAGACCCTTATCCTGATATGCAAAACCTATTTATTCTGGTGCCAGGTAGAAATTCTTTCATAACGCTGTTGCAGAAAAGACTCCAAACTTCGAAACAGGCAGTTGTCAATAAGTGAAGAAAACACAAATATTTATTTTGAAAAATAATGAATATCAACCAAATCAAATATTTACACTTTGTGATTCTTTGGTTATGGAGATAGATAGAAAGGCTATATCCATAAAATCCATATATACTTTGTATGTAAGATATTTATAGGGACAATTTTAAGGAACCACACAGACTCTGCATTGGTGCATTCAGTAGGCATATTACATTTGAAAACAGATTAAAAACATAAATGGTTAAAATATAAACTCGCAAATTCTAAGCAGCTTTAAGAATAACACAAAGGCTCATATGTCTTCTTGAAATGCTGCTTCGGGCTGCACATGTCCACTAGTCTCGGTGGACCATTAAAGGTGGGGGTGGTTGAGTCTGCTGGATGTGCTTCTCTACAATAGTGAGAGGATGATTACCTTAGTAGGACTGAAAGAAGAACAGCACATTCCCTTTCCAGTATTTTCATTCCGCCTGTGATTTGTTTTGTTTTGGGGTCTAGAATTCAAAATAATTGTCATTTAATGAGTCTCTAAGGTTTTTACTAAAAGTAGTTATTTTTATTCTTTTCATCTCCATATGAGACTCAGAAAGATGGTAGATATCATGAATTAATTGCCTCTTGTTTCTGTCTGATTCTCTTTCCTTTTCTTCTCTCTCTTCACGTGAACACAAATATCTCTTACTGACTTTTTAAAATGAGCTTATAAATGTCTGTGTGTTTTTAGAAAAATTTGCATCTGTCATGTTTTGTCAATAGGTTGATTTTGAAGTTGAATGGCAAAAAGATGGTTGAGAGGGATAGCAAGGATGATGTGCCATGATTGATCTGATAAACAGCAGGCAATTAGAAACTAAACAGAGGTGTGATCTGAGTTACCAAAACTTGTGAAAATTATAACAGCCAGGAAATGATGTAATAGCCATTTTTCCATTCCCTGACATTAGTAAACACTTTAATGTGCATCTTACCGATATTGGTCACTCAAACAATCTAACAGAATTTCTAGATCTTAGCACAAAATATGTATTTTTTGAATTTTCTTATGCCCAGCACATTATATTTTCATTTATTCACTAAATATTTATCTAGCACTAATTTTTGCCAGATCCTTTTCTAGGTCCTAAAGAATATACTACTGAACTGTCTGAGGTAGCTGAGAGGTCTGATGTCTGAAAGTGAGAATGATACCAACGTTTCTGGTTTAAGCAATCAGGAAAAGAATAGAGCTGTCATTTATTGAGATGAAACAGAAAATCAGGAGGAACAAGTTTGGGGGAGTGATTGGAGTTGTTTTTTGTTTGTTTGTTTTGGTTGGTTGATTGGTTTCTTTCCTTCTTTTTCTTTTTTTTTTTTTTTCCTATACATGCATTAAACTTTTGATATCTATCAGACATTTACAGGGAGTGTAAAGTCAGCAGTTAGGATATCTGAATCCAGAATGAAAGAATGAGATTAAGCAAGAAAGATTTGAGATTTCAGTTTAAGTGCACTGTCCCACTGAACTACATCTCCAGCCCTAGATAATATTTAATGCCATGAGATTAGTTGAGATGTGCTAATGAGAAGATGAATACAGAAAAGAGTTGAGTTTCAAGGAGGACAGCCTATCAACCTTTGGAGACTGGGAAGAAGAGGAGAAAAGTAGAGGTCTGGGGAAAATGGGAATATATTGAAACTAGATTAGAATTATGTACCAAAAGCCATGTGAAGAAAGATTTTCAAGCACTTAACCAAATGCTGTTTACAGAAAAAGTATGATAGGGATTGGAAATTGACCACTGGATTTACAACCATAGAAATCAGTTGCCACTAGAACAGGCTGAGTGAAGTGCTGGGGTGTGGAGTGGAAGTCCAATTCCAATAGGCTTAAGAGACAATGGTAAGAGAGAAACTAGAGACAGCCAGTGCAGGCAATTCTTTCAAAGGATGTTAATATTAAAGGAAACAGAATAATGAGTCCTGCATATCTCTGTTCAATGCTCTCTCTTTTCTATTTTTGGGACTAACCATGCCTGGAACTCATCTAGACCACATGCGGAAAAGTTGATGTGATTTTTCTTCTATTCACCATTTCTTCACAACCAATATTCAGGCTTCTCCTATACCTAGCTGTTTTGAAGTCACCCCAGCAGTAAATAGTAGAGAAAAACTTGAAAAGACATTTTTTAAATTTTTGGATTATGAATTATATGATTTTTCAAAATAACATTTATAAATTGTTCTAAACCTGTGGTTTTTTAAAATTTTTTCTATTACAATACACACATAGATAAAAATAAGTTGCATATTTAAAAACCACCTCTTTCTCTCACTCAGGAGAAGAGAAAATAATCACAACACACTGACTATGTACTTATGCAATTTGAGAATTATGGTATTAGTAACTATATTTAGGATTTAGAAAGATGTAATTAGAGGGGGAAAAAACTCAGTAGAGCCAGTTTGAACTTAAACTAGAACCAATTTTTATAGAAGACACAGAATAGAAGTTGGGTAGGTAAATCCTGAAGGAAATTAAAAGAACTCAGGAGTCATTTCCTGGATGGAAATTCTTTTTCTCAAAAGGAACTGGAGCCAATAAGGCAAAAAAAGTGTTGTTGTTGTTGTTGTTGCTTTTTCTGTAATCTTTAACTCTCTAAAAATAAAAGAACTAGCAAAAATTGCTATACCTGGGAAAGAAAATCAGGCCAAAGTTGCATGCTGAAGTCATGCTAGAAACTGGAAATACAAGAAGCTAATATGACTCTGTAGAACTTTTAAGTCCTAAGGGAGGATCAATATAAAATTATAATATTTCACAGTTTAATAATAACAAATTACCTAGGACTTCCACATAACAATCTTATTTTACCCCAATTGCAAAACTGTGAAAGAAGCAAAGTTGCTTTTTTTCCCTTTTAACAATGAGAAAATGAGACATAGACAAGATGCTTGTTAAAATCACAAAACCAGAAAATTGTAAAACTGGGTTTAAGTCCATTAGAAATGATTACAAATCTAGTATTGTTTTCTCTAAATGAAGTTATAAGTCATAAAAGAGAAAAAGAAGGCTGCCAAGAAATGATGTGATTTATGTACCAACTGGTAAAAGTGACCTAGGACAATATTTATGTTTCAAATGTAATTTTGTTACACTTGTTGCTATTCTTACCAACAAACTAGAATCCAATGTCAATGGAAATGACTGTTCTTCCTCTGGAGTACAGGCTCTGTTGCCTGAGTAGTTAACTGGGCACTATGGGTTTCCTGGACCAACAATGTATACTTGAAACATCTTTCCACCACCCTTTTTCACATTATTTCACAATCTAATAGCTACATAGTCTTGACTTAATTTTCAGATCATCAAATTAAAGAATGTATTATCTACCACAAAATGTAGATGTTAATAACAAGGACTAAAGATTGAAAACTGATCATAATGCTAGCCACACCACAATGGCCACACAGTCGTAGCCTTAACTGGTATGTTTTGAAAATGTTGCCTATTTCAGTCTGAAAAATGATGACTCAATTGAGAAAAATATAAAGAGATAATATAGCATAATGGAAATTTTAAATTGAGAATTTGAAAAGTTAATTTTAAAAATAAAAATTTAAAGCATGAAAGAAAAGACAAACCAGACAACTCTATTATTAATTCATTAGAATTTTCAATAATTCAGAGATAATGAAAATGTGTGGAGAACTAGATCTTAATTGTATAAACCTCATCTCAGCTTTAATTTTTCTTTGGTGCCATTGGCGCCATATTGATACATGTTCTTCCCGTGCAAAGATGTGGAGTTCTGTGAAGGCAGAGATTTTTGTCCATTTTTTAACTGCTGTGTCCTGCTAGTGTGCTGCTAGTATCACTTGTGGCTGGGAGCACTGGTTTTTTGACATGGAATAGCTCATTTTGTGTAATAGATAAGGAGTAAGTATTTTTTTTAAATAAATAATGCTTTTAAAATAATTGAAAAAATTATGGAACAATATAGGTATTTACACATCCAATTGTTATTTTCCTGCTTCATTTCCAAACAAAAGAAATGTCCTACCATTAATCATTTTTGGAAATAATTTTAAAGGGACCTGTATGAAATTTTAAAAAAGTTTTAAAATAAGCTATTTTTCTCAATATATCGGGTATGTTTATAACTTTATGTTCTCTAAGATCAAACTAGCCTCAGATGATAGATGACAGCTTTTTATTTCTGCTTTGCTTGGACTTTAGAAAGAATTTTCCTCTTATCTCAACATTGCATATTAGTCCTAAACTAATAAATACTGTCTAAACCATGAAACTATTAGGTTGGTGTAAAAGTATCTGTGGGGAATAGAACAAAAAGTAAATATCAATGAATCATTGCCTCAACCTGTGGGTGTAAATAATATTTCATGCAGACTCTGATGCTTTCTTCAGTGACAGATGATACATTATATGCTTTTAGCTTTCAGAGTTACAAACAATGTTTGGAAGAAAGCATGTTCTAAATTCAAATTGGTATTGGTCATGTAGAAATGGATCATAAATAAAAGTGATGTAATTAAATTATAAGGTTATTGTAATACAGAGAGGGAGAGAGAAGTTGGGGGGGCAGGGAGCCAAAGAGGACAGAGATGAAATTCAACAAAAGTAGCAAATACTATGATATTTACAAAGCACTATCCTAGACACAGAATATAATTTGAAATGAGTAAGCTATGGCACCAACCCTCAAGAATTTCTTTTCCTTGGCAGGGAGAAAAAACTAAACAACAAAATAAAATGCAAGATAAAATGTTCTTAAGTGCAGAACCAGAGGTCTGAAAAGAGTGGGAATACAGAAGGGAACAGTCATTGTGACTGAGAATGGTAATATGTGACCTTCTTCTCAGCATCAGTGCACACAGTCATATAATTATCATGCTATGTCCTTACTCCAAACACATCATATCCACTAATCCAGAGGCTTGGATATGCCCTTCTACCTCCACTTCAGGTAGCAGTGGGCAGATGGAATGAATGTTTATAATTTCACATTTCTTGAGCATTCAATTTGAATATAGTTTGGACTTCCTGATACCAAAAGGAGGGCTTTGTTACCTTTGACATGATTTCCAGTTCTAGAACATCCTTCCTCCTTATTCCTTTTTTCTCCATGTGTTCAATTCAGGTATCTATTGTATACTACTGCTTTCTGGTGACTGCTTTCCCATGGGACAGCTGGATGCAGCCTGCTTCACTGGCCTCACTGACCCTCACATCCTGCATGGACCATCAGGATATGCCATAGAAACCACCTCTCCATCACTGCATGACCTCTACCACTGATGCTTGCTTGCCTTAAGCCCATTAATTAAAACTTCCTGCCAGAAAGTTGTTTAGATAATACCCTAGACTCAATGATGGCAGTAGCCAGGTCCTTTTCTCTCCCTGTCTGTACCTCCCTAACCACAGTGTATGTGGCCTCTGCAAGGTGTGCACCTCTTGGGACCTGTAAGTAATGATCTTTCATATTGTGTTTCTGTCATTGAAGCCACCTGCAATTGATCAGACCTCTGATAGTGAGGCTTTCCTGGAGGAACTTGTGCAGGTGGATTTCCTATGGTGCTCTTCTGACCAGACTTCAGGTGACTGCTGGAGACAGTAGCTACACGTTGAATTGATGGAGAAACTCCCAGAGTTTCATTCACAACTTCAAGGATGAAAAGAATAACACAAAGGAAGTGTGTTTCTGAAGGTGAATAGGTATGCAATTACCCCAGCATGCAATCTGGGCAAAGTTGACTCTCAAGAAGGCTAAAGAGAAGGGATGAGGAAGTGAAAAACCTCAAGTTGCTTGCTTTTGCTCCACTAATGTACACTTAAAATTTTGTATGTGCTACTTATTAAATCAGTACCCTAGTTCAATTATGCTACCCACTCCCACGCTCATCAGATGCCTGAGAATACTCTTGGCCCCTCTGAGTCCTTGAGTATGAAAAGAAGATGATGGACTTGAACCATGGAAAGAGCTGAAGGAAGAAAGCAAATTAGATATGTCAAGAGACTTACTTGAAATTCAAAATAATTTCAGTTCAATTACTGGTATGAGTTGATGGAGAAACTCCCAGACTTTGGTTCAAGACAGGTAGGAAGGAAGAATCACACGAAAGAGCCCAATTCAATTCTCAGTATGAGAACCTCAAGGGTGGATTTCCCATTTTGTTGAGAATCTCACTATTATCTGTATAAGTAGATTTAACCCAAACAGATATTTTTCCTATAAGATCAAATTCAAGAGACATCCATACTACTTACAAGAGATAACAGAAAATGGAACAAGTAGAAAATGTTAGACAAGTGTATTGACAAAGAGGTCTAGAGTCCATAGCTATTAAATAGTCATAAGACAGATACAGGGAAGAGATGGTTTGCCACTTTGATCAGTCATGAGGAAATGACTAGATAATATCTCAAGTTTCCTAGCAAAACTTGTCTCTATGAGGAAAAGCTAGATGTGTCAAATCAGTTTTTACAGTAACAATTTATTCTTTATTATCATTTCAATTTTTGACTCCATAATAACAAAATTCATTTCTTGGTTCCCAAAAAATCTTACAAGTGATATTTTCCCTAAGTCACTTATGTTTGGACATTTAACAAGTCACAAGGGAGTTTGTGGATGAGAAAAGCAAAATCCTAACAGCCAGCCCATGTTTTTATAAAGAATGCCTACTGCCTTAAGGTCATAGGCGGTGAAGCTGTGGTTAGTGAAAGAAATTAGTCATGAAAACAGCATAGCCCAGCAGGGATTTATTGTGCATGAACCACTTCCATTTTTTGTTTATTTGAAATGAGCTGGATTGTGAAAGTGTTGAAATTTCCTCATGGCACATGACTTCAGGGGAGCACCCTCCTCTACACTCCAGCACGTCATACTGATTAAGATTACTTGGAAGATATGATCACTGTCCAAGGATTTCAACACATGGAAAATTCCAACTGTGTAAACGAAAAAGTTACCACACCTGTAACTGAATATTCAGTTTGGTTTTCTGGAAATCAGAATATGTAGCTATTTAAGTTTTAAGATAAAAGTAGATCTGCCTTCCCAAACATGAATAAGAACTAGCACACTTTATCAAGATACATTTGCTCTTAATCATGAATCCTAAATGGGAGAAATTAGAAAACATGCTCAGAATTCTTCAGAGAAATAATTTTGAAATTCCTGTAAGAAATTTAACATAGTAATAAGTATTAGAGGAAATTAATGAAAGTGCTTCAAACTTTTAGAATAAATTTCAAATAACTTGAATTTGTAGTTAATTTATTTTTTTCCCTCATTTAGTACTTTCTATGGTTCAAGCATATCTTGTTTCCCAAAGCACGCATGTGTTTTTCTGCATTTATCACTTCAAAACCATCTCAAAGGTGTACTTAAGAAATGAACACCTGGCTTTGGAGTGTTTTTTAAAACATTTGATATGATATGATCATCTTAAATCACAGTTACATTTGCTATTCTTTTAAAGAATTTATCAACTGTAATTAATATACAATAAGAATTTTGAATACCTAATTAATATTTACATTAGATGGAGAATTTTTGTTGTATTTTGTATTTTTATCAGAAGGCACCCTCCCATCACTGAATTGCTCTCTCACCTTCTGCTAAAAATACAGAGATTATTATAGATTCCTTCTTAACTTTAAAAAGTTTAAATCCTATAAAGGTGATGATATTAAATCAGGAACACTTCTGGGAATAAGTTCATATGAAAATCTCCATTTGAACCAAGGCTAGGATGCTTGAGGTCATGGAAAAACTCGAAGATAAAGGAGATGAAAGAGAGGAAAAGCTTTAGCAGAGGAAATTAAGATGTAAAAATGAATAATTCAAGATGATTTATTCTAACATTTATTCTTTCAGACACAGTAGACTATATCAGTAAATCCAGATATATTAATGTAGTACAGTAAATACTATGTACAATGGAGAATAATATGATGATATATGTGCTATGGGTATGACTCTCAGAGACAAAATCTTGAATTAAAGAAGCTAGAGACAAAAGAGAATCATCTATTATTTCACTCATGAAGACCAAAAAGAGGTGAAAGCAGTCAAGTAACAGAATTTACAAATGGTGATTTCTTTGAGAGACTGATTACTAGATGGAAGCCATGCTGATAACATTCTCTCTCTCTCTCTCTCTCTCTCTCTCTCTCTCTCTCTCTACACACACACACACACACACACACACACACACACACACATGTTTATCCTAAAACTATCTGAGAGCCAAGTATGGCAGACAAACTTTAATATGGCCTCCTTTGAGTCCCACTTCCCACTCTTTATGTCCTTTCATATTTCCCTCCTGGAGTATAATCTAGTGACATTTTTTGTAATGAACACAGCAAATCATTTTCATGACTTGGTTACTTAAAATGATGACTGCTGTCTTTCTAGGAGTCTCAGGTGTCTTGCTGGCTTTCTTTGATAAAGCAAATTGGCATGTTGGAGAGTCTCATTTGACAAGGAACTGAATTCAGCCTCCAATCCTTTGCAAGGACGGAACTAAGGGATTTCAGTCCAATAGCTTAAAGTCATGCCCAGATTCCTATGCCTTAGAAACTGTGAGATAATAAGAGTTGTTTTGAGGTATATATATTGGGGTAATTAATTATGTAGCAATAGATAATACACTGAGTAAAGTATGTCCATAGGTCAAATTAGCTAATGAACTGCCAGTTCTATTTAACTAAAATATTTAATGGTATTAAGTGGACTATTTAAAGTTACCCTTTTTCTATGCAATTGTTAGGGTCTGCATGTGTGGTGTCCCCCAAAACTCATGTGTGAGGCAATGTAAGAATGTTAAGAAGTGATGATTGGATTATGAGTGTTGTAACTTGATCAGCAGATTTATTCTCTGATATGGATTACCTGGGTGGTAACTCTGGACAGGTCAGCTGTGGTTGGAGAAGGTAAGTCACTGGGGGATTTCTTTGGGCTTTAAATTTTGTCCCTACTGAGGAGAATTCTCTTACTGCTTCCTGATTGCCATCTTCTGAGCTGATTTCCTCTGTCATTCCCTCTTTCATGATGTTCTGCCTCACTTTGGGCACAGAGCCATGGAGTCAACAGTC
Source organism: Glaucomys volans (assembly GCA_020662805.1). Classification (NCBI taxonomy): domain Eukaryota; kingdom Metazoa; phylum Chordata; class Mammalia; order Rodentia; family Sciuridae; genus Glaucomys; species Glaucomys volans. The sequence goes on along the minus strand of JAJEJO010002123.1, from coordinate 125,706 downwards.
TATGGACTGAAACCTCTGAAATTTTAAGTGCCAAATAAACTTTGCATTTTGTAATTGTTCCTGGTTCTTTGGTCACAGTGACAAAAATGATGATTTAAAGAGAAATAGGTACCAAGAAGTGGGGTCTTTGCTGTGACTAACTAGACGATGTGGATCAGAAGCTTCTGGAACTTTTTGAAATTTTGGGGAGAAATTTTGAAAAATTTAGAGATGCAAGATGGAAAGGCTTTATAATGTTCTGAGCAGAGCTAAATGGACAATTCTAGTGGGATTTCAAAAGACCAGATTGCCAATAGGAATGTGGACAGTAAAGTCTTTGCTCATGAGGTTTCAGAAGATGAGGACTCTATTGGAAATTGGATTAGAGGCCATTCATGTTATGTTGTGGTAAAAAGTTGTCTATATTTTATCCATGTACTGAGACTTTCTGTGAAGCTGAATTTAAAGGTCATGAACTGATTAATATGGTGGAAAAAATTTCAAGGCATCAGCATTCAGGTCGTGGCATGGATATTTTGAGTATCTTTTAGACAAGTTTACCGGGATGAACAATAGCAGAGAACAGAGTGGAAAGATTTGAAAAACTTGCAGTTTGACCATAAAATTGCCAGTAAAACTGGGACTAAGGAAGGTGTGGCTGTTATAGAGATTATAACAACTAAAATAGTGCCAAATACTTTACAAGAAAATATGACTTGAGGGCATCTTATGAAGTGAAAACACCACACCAATCTCAGACTCAAGGGTATAAAATAAAAATTCCTTTGAGAAGAGATTATGGGGTTACCCTGCTTGCATGGGGTGAGAGGTGGGCTAAAGGGCTTTTCATCATGCTCAGCTGCCCAGGAACGCAGAGGTTGCTACAACCATGGTACCAAGAAGTTTGGTTTGCCTGCTTGAGATGATAGCAGATCTTGGCAGTAACCATGTAGTGCTGATTTTTCAGTAATGCAAGATGCTGGAGTTAGGGGGTCATGGGAGCTTCCATCAAGATTTCAAAAGAAGGGATGAAAGGCCATACAAAGTGTGGCCATGTCAGAGTTCCTGAAGGCAGCCATTGAAAAGGGCATGTATGAAAATTTGAGAAGAGACCTGAAGCTGCCTTGGAGCTCCCCCAAGACTAAGAGATGCCAGTAACATGGGATATGTGCTGAGGGATTTCTGATATAGGAATTGAGCAGAGGTAAGCCAAGGAAAAGCCATGTGGGCCAAACCAGCAAGGCCATAGGGTGAAGCTACACAAGCCCTTTGGAGAGAACATAGCAATCCCATGGGTTCCAGATGCTGGACATGGAGCTACAGGACTTGTTTGCCCAGCTGGATTTTGGTCTTCCTTTGCTCCCATCTGCTCTTTCTATGGCCCTATTTTCCCCTTGTGGGATGGAAATATTGGTTTTTTACCATTTTCTATTGTATATATATAATTTGCTTTTGGCTTTTAGGGAGCTCATGCTGAGAATTTATTTTGAGTCTCAAGAGACTTTGAACTTGGACTTTTGGATGAAGATGAAACTGTTAAGACTATGGGGCACCTGGAAATGGACAAGATATATTTTGAATGGTGAGATGGGCATGAGCTTTTGAGGGTTAAGGTATGTGGTGCCCCCCAATATATCATGTGTGAGATACTGTAAGAGCATTCAGAGGTCAGGTCATTTGATTATGAGAATTGTAACTTAATCAGTGAATTAATCCACAATATGAATTTACTGTGTGGTAACTATAGGTAGAGAACATGTTGGTGAAGGAGGTAGGTACTGGGAAGGTGCCTTGAGGGTTTATATTTTGTCTCTGGTAGTGAGAGAATGTCTCCTCTCTGCATCGTGTTGCCAAGTCCTAAGCTGTTTTTCTCTGCCATGCCTTCCTGCCATGATGTTCTCTGTGCCTCACTTTGGGCACAGAGCTGTGGAGTCAACTGTCTATGGACTAAGACCTCTGAAATAAAATTTTCTTCTTCTAATTGTTCTCATCAATATTTTAGTCACAGTGATGAAAAAGCAGACTAAAACAACAATAATGTTCTATTAGAGGTAGGAGTGCAAATAGTCTTATGTTGGGTTTGCCTTGGACTATAGCGTTTTCCAGGATATGGGACTCTCAGTTTCAAAACCTGGATGGAGTGACAACAGGAGAGTTGGTCTGTCAACTTGGCTCCAAAATAATTTTAACTTTGTATTTTGTTCTTTAAATATAACAGGCCTGGTGAAATTTGGCCGGGAGCAGAGCTGATTGCCGGCTCCAGCGGGGAATTTGGGCCCGGTCGGCGCCATTCTACAGCTTCCCTGGCTGAGAGACTCCATCTTGAGCTGTCTGAGCCCTC
>JAJEJO010002123.1:81065-118386 GCA_020662805.1 Glaucomys volans | reverse complement strand
GCCCTTTGTACATGCATGAACGCACAGATGGTGTGACTCTACTTTGTGTACAATCAGTGAAACAATAGCTGTACTCCATTTGTGTTCAATGAATCAATAAGTAAATAAAAAAAATAATAAATAAATAAATAAATAAATAAATGTAACAGGCCTTGATATTTGTTATATGAATGCATATTTAAAATAAACATTGCTAAAAAGCATTTCTGATTTCCACTTGAGATTTAGGAAAGGAAGTAATACAGATTCTTTGTCTTTATTTTCTATTTTATCTTTTTCTCTTCACAAAACCAATGTTTGAGAAGTTGTGATGTTTTTGTAAAATAAAGTCCCAAGCCTCTGTTCTAGAGGAGCTGTCTGAACATAATGCTGTTGATGGCTGAGCCTTGCTAACTCTCATTAGTTAAGTAAGGGAAAGTTAGTTTTCACTCATGCTGTTATCACTTGTCAGTCTTACTGAAACAATTTCCATGACAATGACACACTTAAGGAGGAAGGAAGAAAACAATTTGATCTCAGAATGCCTTATACAGGAAGTGATCTTTTAACAGTAAAACTTCAGGGAACAAGAAGTAGTCACTTATTCAGGATCACTCTCCTTTAACAGTCAACCTAACTCCCACCCCCGACACACACACACACACATACACACACACACACACACACACACACCCACACACACAGGCTGAAAGCCTGTATTTAACTCCACATCTCTTCCTTTTAATTTTTTAATTTTTTTATCTCCTCCTTGAAGTCTTCTGTTATCATTGCATCATTCAGTAGCATATTATTTAGTCTCCAAGTGTAGGAGTAGTTTTTGTTTTTTATTTTATCATTGATTTCTAATCATATTCCATTATGGTCTGATAGAATACAAGTTAGTATCTCTATTTTTTTGTATTTATTAATAGCTTCTTTGTGGCATAGTATATGATGTATTTTGGAGAAGGATCCATGAGAGGCTGAGAAAAAAGTGTATTCACTTGATGATGGATGACATACTCTAAACATGTCCGTTAGGTCCATAACATTGATTGTATTATTTAGTTCTATATTTTCTGTGTTCAGTTTTTGTTTGGAGGATCTATCCAGTGGTGAGAGTGGTGTGTTAAAGTCACCCACTATTATTTTGTTTTGGTCTATTTGATTCTTAAAATTGAGAAGGGTTTATTTGATGTACGTAGATGCTCCATTGTTTGGGGTAAAAATATTTAAAATCATTATGACTTGCTAGTTTATGTTTCCCTGAATCAGTATGAAATGTCCTTCTTTATTCCTTCTAACTAACTAGATTTGACATCCACTTTATCTGATATGAGGATAGAGACTCTTGCTTTTTTACGGAGTCCACATGCATGGTATGTTTTTCCCTATCCTTTCACCTTTAGTCTGTGGATGTCTTTTTTTATGAGTCTCTTGAAGACAGCATATTGTTGGGTTGTTCTTTTTAATCAAATCTGCCAGTCTATGTCTTTTGATTAATGCATTTAGGCCATTAACATTCAGGGTTATTATTGTGATATGATTTATATTTCTGATCATTTTGGTTTATTTTTGGTTTTTACCTCAATTTGGTTTCTCTTTGACTGGCTTTCCTTTAGGGTAGTTCCTCCCTTTGCTGACTTGTATTGGTGTTTCTCACTTCCTCCTTATGAAATATTTTGCTGAGAATGGTCTGTAGTGCAGGCTTTCTTTTTGTGAATTCTTTCAGCTTTTGTTTATCATGGAAAGATTTTATTTCACCATCAAATATGAAGGTTTGTTTTGCTGGGTATATGATTCTTGGTAGGCATCCATGTTCTTTCAGGGCTTGAAATATATTGTTCCAGTTCCTTCTTGCTTTTATGGTCTAGACCGAGAAATCTGCTGATATCCATATTGGTTTCCCCTTATATGTAATTTGATGCTTTTCTCTCACAGCCTTTAAAATCCTATCTTTATTTTGTATGTGAGGTATTTTCATTATAATTGCCTTGGTGTGGATCTGTTAGAATTTTGTGCATTTGGTGTCCTGTAACCCTCTTGTATTTGATTTTCCATTTCATTTTTCAGGTTTGGGAAATTTTCTAATATTATTTCATTGAACAGGTTGTTCATTCCTTTGGTCTGTATCTCTGTGCCTTCCTCAATCCCAATAATTCTTAAATTTGGTCCTTTTATATTGTCCCATAATTCTTATAGGTTCTGTTCATGATTTCTTACCATCTTCTCAGTTTGGTCAACTTTATTTTCAAGATGAACTATTTTGTCCTCATTGTCTGAGATTCTGTCTTCCACAAGATCCATTCTATTGGTGATGCTTTCTATTGAGTTTTTAATTTGGTTAATTGTTTCTTTCATTTCAAGTATTTCTGGTTTTTTTTTTCAAAATCTCTATCTCTTTACTGAAGTTCTCTTTTGCTTCCTGCATTTGCTCTTTTAACTGTTTATTGGAGTGATCATGCATTGCCTGCATTTGCTCTCTTATCTCATCTTTTGCTTCACAGATCATTTAATCATGTAGATTCTAAGCTCCCTTTCTGTCATTTCTACTGCCATGCTATCATTGGACTCTGTCAAAATAGCATCTTGGTTTGCTAGGGACACTTTCTTCCCCTGTTTTTTTCATATTATTTCTGTATATTCCCCTCTACCAGTGAAGACCTGAGGTTCTGCAGCTCCCTCTCTGTAGGTTTACGATTTCCTGCAGGATTCCAATACCTTTCCTTTGAGGGGAAGATCGATATCAGCAGCACCCAATACAAACAATATGCAGTCCTACATCAAAAACTCCCTATAAAGGCATTAACAATTTGCAGTAAACAAATAGGATAAGATCAGTTATTATCTACTATATAGGCATTAGTTCACAATGAGCTGGTCATTAGCATGAGAGAATGGAGATAGAAACTCCAAGAGAACAGGTAAACAGAAGGAAAATAGGGTAAGAAGAGAAAAAAAATAGTAGAAGGAAAATAGAGTGAGAGGAGAGAGAGAGAGAGAGAGAGAGAGAGAGAGAGAGAGAGAGAAAAGAAGAAATAAAAAGCTAAAAATTAAAAACAAAATATTCAGAGTCACAGTCATCCACTACTCCAACCTCTCAGTCTTCAGTATCTCCATGTGAGTGTGGTACTTGTCAATGGGCATCCAATTTCCTGTAGGCATCTCAGAAAGCAGGTTGACCCTCCTGGTGATGATGGCCACACCCTCGAGTTAATTCAGAATGTTTGCACCAGTCTCCAAATAAGCTGGGGAACTGCAGTGTGGGCGCCAAGTCCTCATCATCCACATTTCTCTTTACTGCATGTTGCAAGTATTACACTTGTATCCTTAAAAATGTACAGCAAAAGTTAATCATTCAATGGATGCTTTACTTGTTTATGTTTAAAGAAAATAAAAGGTGAATCACAAATTAATGACTTGGAATTTGTTTCAACCTTTTATACATATATGATTCCCTCTATTTGTTGAAAGGGTAGTATGTGTAATTCAATATATTGAAGTTGATATATTTCTGGGGAAACAAAGTTGAAATCTCCATGCATCAGGTAATTAGATAGTTCTCAGATCTTATTGAAGTTATTTATCCCATTATCCTGAAGACTACCTGTAATTACTACTGCTTTTATCTCAGTACTTTGGGTTGTGGTACTATAAACTCTCGAACATTAGAAAACCTATGAAATGCAGTTAGACCACTCAGAAGAGAATTCATATTTAGCAATTAGCGTCCATTCACTCATTAGCATGGATAAATTAATCATAAATTTCCTATTCATACCCTAGAAAGGAACAAAGCTGGAAGGTAACAGCAGTGCAATATGTGAAGTATATATGACTTTGCTGCTGGAGTAATAGATGAGAAACCTCAGGAGCCTGGGAACTGCTGTGGATGATGGGCAGTAATGAATATCAAAAATGAGATGCTTGCATTGTACTGTTGATGAGTTTTAAGCTTTATTAATAATTTCCCTCAAATTAACTCTTCTATGATTTTGGAGTCATTCATGCATGGATGAGGAAGCAGAGATATAGATAAGTTCACACATAGGGGTTTAGGTCTCCTTAAATATGGTATAGTATTTCACCACATTTTCATAACACCTTTTAAATATGTGTTTTTCAGGCTTTTTCTTGTTTTTTAACCTAGAACCCCATTTCCGTATCTTTACAGAATCTGATGAGAGGAAATCACTTCCCTGTCTGGACTAGATTTTTAGAACCCTGAAGTGCTCAAAGTTAACATAGGTTTATATTCCTTGGAGCTGAAGAAATTAAAAAGCAAAGTGACAGTTTCATTCCAGCAGGAGCATGTCTAGAATGACTTAAAATATAATGATCAGTAACAACTTCTGAGTAACTTCTGTGACAGACTGCTTAGCTGTACTTAGCATAAAGACATTCACATAGCTCACATCTGTCCTGTGTGATGACGGTAAAGCCATCACCATCACGGTTAAAGATGCAGTGGAGGAAAATGTTCAATTGTGCAGTGTCTGACATTCTTGAAGCTTCAATGTCCAGATCTGTCACTTTGTATCTTGGTGATCTTAGGAAAATCAGCTAACTTCTCAATCTCCTCAGCTATCAAAATAACCCCATCCATTGTGAAAACTAAATTGATTACGATGGCACCCAGAAGGAGCTTTCAGCTGGAAAAATGACTGGAGAGAGGGTGGTTTGTGGGAATTAACGTGCTCATCTCAAAACCTGACAGATGTAATCTTGACTGGAAAGACAAAGAGGAGACAAAGAAATATGTTACATTAGAAATCATAATGCCAAAAGAATAAGAAGTACAGTTATGGTACATGGAGTTGAGAATTAAATAGAACAATCACGAATTGTTCTGGAGAGTTATACTGCCAAAAGTAATGAGGCCATCAGAAACTGTGCCTGAATATATTTAAAATTTAAAATAACCACTGGGCCACCAACTTTCTAAGAGTGGGAAGCAGGCTGGGAAAACTGGTCCATCTCCAACAAGCATGTTTCTTTGTATGTGGAAAATATGAGGATGGAAAGGAAATCATCTCCAAAATAGAATGAGGAGCTAAGAAGCTACTCCCAGGACCTGGAGGCAGATGCTTAGCAGAGGCATTTCCTAGTCCCAGGATGCCAGTATCTACTTTTCAGAACTTCAAAGTTTGAAAGAACCGGTGTCTTACTGTATTTCTCTGATTCTTCTGCATGTCCACTTGGAGTGCCTATTACATTTCTCTGACCCTGCTACACTATTATATTTCAGGTGTGCTGAGGGCAGCCTTTCTAGTTCAGAGATCTCCAGGTTGAGATAACCCCTCTCTGAGCCTAAGTTTCAGACTACTAACCATTACTCCCTCCAATAGAGAATGCTGTAAGTTACCCAAGGATCCTGGAATTTGATCTTGATATTATGCCTGAATGGATTCTTTGACTTTTCTTTGACAGGACAATAGTGGATTTAGTCTCCCAAAGGAAAACAAAGCATTGATCAGTAGAAAAATATTAGTTCACTTAGTTACGCAGATCTTCCAAATATTGATATATTTCTTTTTATAGTATCTTAACACACTCTTTAATAGCTCCACCAAGCTCATTGGATAAGTGTGTATTGAGACACTTTCAAGATCTCAGTGGCAGAATAAGTTATTTAAATTTTAATTTTTATGTTAGAATATTGAGCTTAGTCATTGACAACAATCTCTGACATCTCTTGATCTCTCAACAATCATCTCAACAATCTCTTGAAATGTTAGACCTGGATCATTTATTTTCAAGAAAAATACCTGCCAAATACACGAGTCTAAATAACCATAGCTTTATCATTCATTTTTTCAGGAAAAAATAAAATTTCCTGAAAAAGTTGTCTGCTCGACTTCAAAACTCAATCATACAAATACTTTTGACAAGATAACATTTGAGGTTTAACATGTAGCAGAAATTGTGTGTTTTTGTTTTCAATTTCACAATAATACTAAAAAGATAAAATCAAAGAGTCAAGAGTCAATGAAATTTAAACATCTTGATCCTTGATGAAGTGAAGTTGGCTTCTTTATTATCCTGTATACTATACTGAATTGTCACAACTTAATTGTCTGATCTGAACTGGGAATCCTAAAGTATACCAGCCAGACAGATGGTTAAAACTGGGCATTATCTTGCCTCCTTTCTGAATACATGGAATGATTTGCACGTTAGGGATGGTTATAGAAGACCAAGCATCCTTAAGGCAATACCATCCATGGCTCTGTTGTCCTCAGTTGATTGAGATCCTTTGGTTACTAAGAAAAGCTGCTGATGGGATAGCTGCTTGTTACTTGTCCTGTGGGTGGTTATCCCATCCCCATCATGAGAATTATCCAGTTAGAATATGTTTATAAAATTTGTTCCTGATTTTAGTTAATGTGATCAGTAATACTGCCTTAGACATGGAAAACATTCAGGTCAATTTCATCTCACTGGACAGGGTCATTTTTGATGATAGAATTAGCCCAGACTTCTTTGCAGACCAATCAGTATTTTGTGCAATCATCAACACATTCTGTTTTATATGGATTAGGAATTTTGACCAAGTTGGGCACAGTGTTGCACACCTGTAATCCCAGTGGCTCAGGAGGCTGAGGCAGGAGGATTGTGAGTTCAAAGCCAGCCTTAGCAACTGAGTGAGGCCCTGAGCAACTTAGTGAGACCCTGTTTCTAAATTAAAAAATTTAAAAGGACTAGGAATGCATCGTGGTGGTTAAGCTCCCCTGAGTTCAATTCCTGGTACCAAAATGTATGCATTTGTAAATTATCTATCTATCTATCTATCTATCTATCTATCTATCTATCTATCTATCATCTATCTATAGATATATCTGTGAATATCTTATCTATTTATCTATCTATATAATCAATCTTGGCCAAGTAGAAGTCTAAAGAAAATTAAGTAGAAAACCATCTGGCTTTCTAAGGCAGTCTCTGTAAGTTTATGACATTTGTTCAGCTGATGGGGTCAATGACCCTGGAGGCCATGATTCAGGTCAACTCTGCAAATTGGTCTCATTCTGCTGCTTGGTGTGATGTTGGTGGAAGCTTTAGTTAAATGCTGAATAAGTAGACTAAGCATGTTTTGGCCCATCTCTTTGTCAATCAGATTAATTATTATGGCCAATACAACTGTAGACTTATAAGGAAATTAACCATAGAAACAATGGGTTATAGAAACAAGGGAAGCACTTGGTAGTAATTGTATGAGTCTCTCTTTGAAGCTTTGCTTCAGATTTTCTGAGTGAGCACTAATGTCCCTTTATTCCTGACTATCTTTTCAAGTTTGTTTTTTTAGTGAAAGATCTTGGAGGATAGTCAGTCACTCCCTTTGGAAATAAAAGAATCAGGTTTCTTAAGCTCAGGATTTCTCTCCTGTAATGTAAACAGTGTGCAAGTGTTGGCTGGCCCTCTTTGCATTAGAAATAGAGACAAGAAAAAAACAGTCCAAAGGAAGGCTAATACTGCACTTACTGCTATTGCTCAGAGTAGCAAATCATACTTTGTTTCTGATCCATTCGTTTAATGTCTTTCACTCTTAAAACTATGATTGGCTAACATGTTAAGCTGTTCATGTTGGATGAATATCTCAAGACTTGTCACAGGTTGTGACTGTTATTTGGTGGGGCAAAATTGGTATTAGTTGATATGTCAAATCATAATCACCTCAGAATAAATCATGTAACATGAAATAATGTTTGCTGATCTTTATCTCATTTTTATTGATGTAGACAAATTTGCTTACACATGCATTGAAACCAAATCAACTACATACATTATATACATATATTTATTCACACTTTTTCAGTAATTATAGCCTTCTTAATATTTCCTGACCTTTTAAAAATTCTTCATCGAACTTAAAAGAACATTAAAATCCAGCAAAGCCAGCGTATTTACTTATAATTCTGACCATTTTGTTTCATTTTTGAGCCGATGTAAAAGGCACATAAGACTTTAAAACTTCCACATTTCACTAATGAATGAAACAATACTTTTGTATTGACTATCTTTATTTCTTGCTTTTAACTCTAAAACTTTATGTGAAAAATATCACTAGTGAATGTAAAAAGAAGGCACTTAATGTTTGTACATGTGTGTGTATAAGAATTTTACTTTCAACCTTAATTTACCCTTATAGATATGTTTACATAACCATCATTGTGTTGTGTTTGTTCTATTTAATTATGGTCAAACATACTTGCTTTTTGGGTCATTTAATTAGTATTATTACAAGTTTGTTTGGACTTATTTCTAACATTTTTTTCTGTATATTTAAGTCCTCTATTTCAGTTTTTTTTAAAATTGTGCCTTACTTTCTTTGTAGTTTGTTAAATATTTATTTCTCTATTTGTTATTTTCTCTCCTAGTTTTTGTGCTCGCAATTATTTCTATTTTCTTACTTGGCTGTCCTAAACAATTTAAAACACATATCTGATTCATCTACATTTAAACATAATAATAATTTTACCCTTTATTGTCTTGCTCCAAGAATGTTAGAATACTTCAAGCAATGATATTTGAATCCCAAATCACATTCCATTTTTTCAGTTATTTCCTATTTCAAATTTGTAGGATTTTTTTAAAAACTATTTTGTACAGAAATGTTTACATATTCCCCTATGTTTTTATTTCTATGCTTCTTTTTCAGAATTGTTTTTTTGTACCTTGTATAGCATACTGACTGCCTTTTTCTTTTCTCTTTCTTTTTTCTGAGTTATATCTCAGCATTTTCATGATTCAGGTTCTATTGCTGGCAATTCTTGATGTTTTTTAGTTTTTTTCTCAAAAAATTTTAATATTCCTTGTTCAGAGAACTTAATTTTAAAATTCACTCAAAGCTAAAGAATGGATACTTGGGAGATATTTTTCATCTTCTATCTTCCACTGTGGTCAAGAAGGAGATAATGCTCATTCACTTTTTTCCATCTAACAAGTTCTCTTTGGTGGCATAAGATCCTAAGATATCTTTTCTTTTGAGATTTGGTAAACACTTTTCTATGTTGTTGTTAGTGTATGTGTATGTGATTATGCTGCTTGTGTATTATTTGGAGTCCTACATCAGAATATTAAATCTCTCATTAATATCTTAAAAATATTGACACACACTTTAAATATTGCCTCCCCCCTATTTTATCTTTCTCATCTCTGGAACACCAATTATATATTAATAATTTTACTCTATTCTCTGTCTACCTTAATTTCTCTTTCAGAAAAACAAATGTGTGTGTGCATAATTCAGAAGGTACTAATTATCCCTATCTTCCAAAGACCACACACCCTGTATAAACCTAGGAAATAATCACTCTCATGACTAGGTCATATCACGTGGCACAGTGGATTTGAGAAAGGGAGATTAACCTGGATGAAACTGACCCAATCAGATAAAGTCTTAAGGGGGAATCGTGGCCCGAAGTGGGGTTAGATGGCCACTGACTAAGAGCTGTCAGTGATTGTCTCCCACAGGCACAGCAAGTGGAACAGTTGTTCAGGTATCAAAATATCTCCTCAAGAGCCAATTAGCTAGGCGTGGTGGCACACACCCATCATCCCAGTGGCTCAGGAAGCTGAGGCAGGAGGAACACAAGTTCAAAGCCAGCTTCAGCAACTTAGTGAAGCCCCAAGTAACTCAGTGAGACCCTGTCTCAGAACAAAACAAAACCATATAAATATATATATATATATATACACACACACACACATATGTGTGTGTGTGTGTGTGTGTATAAAGGGGCAGGGTTGTGGCTCAGTGGTTGAGTGCCCCTGGGTTCAATCCCTGGTCCAAAAAACAAAACAAAACCAAAAGGGGGCAAATTAAATCAGGACACCATAATAGTTATCTTTAGTATAATAAAACAAAGACATGTTGAAGAAGGCAGGAAGGAAAGATCTCCCCTAACTCCAAGTAGCTCAGGTAGAAAAAAACACCTCCTGCTTGGGAGAGAAAGAGAGAATTAAGTCCAGGCCTTAGACTTGAATCCTAGTACCAGGCCCTCCACTATAAAAAAAAAAATCTGCTGGGCAAAGCCCCACAACCCCTACCACCAGGCTGATACACACAGACTAGGCCCCTGTGGCTGACTCAGGAGACCACTGACTGTGTTGACCCCCTGTCAGACTCTGGGAAGCAGAGCAGACAGCAAGACTCCACTGAGAGCAAGGCATGGAATGCTAGTACAGGGCTGTGTCTTAGAGCCCAATGTCAGTCCTGCTGTAGTTAGATGCAGCACCTTACAGAAACTGAAGGACTGTGCCACAGCTAACTTTCAGGTTTCTGCAGCAGCCAGCATCAGACAGAGACCTGTGCACCAACAGGACAGACTCAAGTTTCAGTCTGTATCATTTCCAGCCTCAAAGTTGGCCCAGGGCATACCAGTCCTCCTCCCAAGACTATGGAAGTCCCTGTGGCCATGAGAATTAGGTGTGGCCCTATTTAGTGTTAGCATCTAGTATCACTTATGGCTGCATACATTGGTTTTTGACTCCTTGGGTCACCTCAGCAATGGGCAGCCCATATTAGTGTAGGCCTCAGTCCTTCTTCAGTGTTGTGCTGGTCTTGGAAGACCATGGACTCAGGGTATGACACAGCTTGGCAGCATTGGGGGGGGTCACAATTGGAACTTAGGAACCTAGGACTCTTCCATCTACAGTGACTTTGCCTAGAGCTGGTGAGAATCCTAGAATGCCAGGTCATAGACTGGTTTCTGTGGATGAGGAATCAGGACCTGCCCCAGTCCAAAGAAAGGCTTATGGGACAGACTATTCTTTCTCAAAACTCTTTTGCTTCTTTATGACTAATATACCAATACTGTATTTGGGACAAATCTGGGCTTGGATTACCATCTAGTACTAAAAGAGTAACAATATACTGAAAGGAGACTCCTAGAGAACCTGGACTTGGGCACCATTCAGTGCTGAATAATGAAAGAGAATATAGACTCAGAGAACATAAGGAGCCTGCCTAAAATTTCTGGAAAGACATGCATCAACAAAGCCAGAATAAATAGGCTAGAATAAACTGCTAATCATTCAATACCCATAAAATGTCATAGTCCCACAGATATCAAGAGTTTTCATGAAAATGTGATCTTATCTAATAGTTAAAAAAAGGTACCAGGAACTAATCAGTAATCAGTATAGGAGAGAGCTCAGATAATTTAAAAAGTTGCTTTTAGGAAACTCAATGGTCTTGAAGAGTATCAAAGTATTTCTAGGGAAATATTTTGATACTCTAACAGAAAAACATAACAAAGTGATGGAATCAATTTAAAAATATCAAAAGAAAATCTTGAACTAAAAAATACACTCAATGAAATTGAAAAATATGATAGCTTCAATAGCAAGATAGATCAAGTAGAAGAAAGAGTTAGTAGACTTGAAAGCAGGCAATTTGAAAATACACAGAGGGGGAGAAAGAAAAAAACGAAGGATGAAGAAAGCTTACAGGCACTTTTATACAGTATTAACATAGAAAATATTGGGTTATTGGGTTTAAGAAGTACTTTAGAATGCCAAAGGGGGAGAAAGTATATTAAAGAAAAAATTTTAAAAGACTTCCCAAACCTGGAGAAGGATATAAATGTTCAGGTACAGGAAGGTCAAAGAATATCATTAAGATCAAAGTCAATCAAATCTACCCTAAGATATGTTATAATTGAGCTCTCAAAAGTGAAAGATAAAGAGAAGGTTCTCAAGATTGCAATAGAAAAGCACATATTAGATATGGATGTCCCAATTCACCTGATGGCAAACTTACCAGCAAAAAACGTTACAAGACAGGAGAATATTGAAGAAAGACACACCAAAAAAACCCCAAAATTGTCATCCAAGAATACTGACTTTAGCAAAATGTTCCTTTAGAAATGAAGGAAAAATAAAGACATTTCCAACAAATAAAAGTTGAGAGGATATATCACCACCAGACCTGTCTACAAGAAATGCTAAAGCAAAGTCTTCAAACTAAAAGAAAGGGAGATTAATAAGTAAGAAGTAAATATGAAAGAAAGGATTTTGGATTAAAAAAAGCTTTTTGTGTTAATCAGAATACCATAGATATATAGCCCCAGTTCTTTTTATTTTTTTATTTTGAGGTAGGGGCTAAATTTGCTGAGGATTTCACTAAATTGCATAGGCTGACCTTGAATTCGTGATCCTCCTGCCTCAGCCTCCTGATTTGCTATGATTATAGGCATACGGCACCATATCCAGTTTTGAAAATGTTATCATAAATAATAGATGTTGGAAGACAGAGGCAAGTTGAATATGATAAAAAAATATGCATGTATTAAAACATTACATAGTACCTCATTTATATGTACAGTTGGTATGTTTTTATCATTGTATCATTAAATATAAAAATTGAAAAAAATTGATGTGTTTTAAAAAGAAAGGGAAAACTTAAAAGAGACTGAGCATGAAGGAGATTCTGTGTTTTTGGCTTTGAAAATGGAGGACGTTGTGGAGGAAGTTACACAAGTAGTTTTTAGTACACAAAAGAAAGCAATTTTTAATATTAGTTACTACATATTTTAGTTACTAAGGTTTTGAAAACAAATGCACACATATTTTCTTTTATATCTTGCTAATGTTTTCAATTCCTTTATAATTTTATAGACAGATCTCCATCTACAGGCAAGTTGAGATCTTGGATTGCAGATTGATTCCAGTGAACTGCTCATTCTTCTACTACAACCTGGGATAATTGTCAGAATAAGAGTGATTTACACAATTATTGGTTTAATGATTTGGGTCACCATAAAATCCTGGGTGAAATTTAGCTGCAAATTAGTTTACAAATTTTCAGGGCAATTTATTGCTCTTGAGCAATATAAACATTTGAGAAAGACAAAATCCTTCTTTCTTCCCTGATAGCCAGACATGGAATAGGAAGAAGATATGGTGCTAGCATGTCTTTACAAAGAAGGTATCATCTTTTAGAATCCAAGCTGTGGAAGAGGTTCTGTTTAATCCTGAACCTATATTGCGTGTCATGTTCCCTATTTTCTAACTTGTTGATTGTGAAAACACAAGCTTAGTATCCACAGACCTAGGAGGCTGAGAAAAACTAAACTCACGGATATTAGCAATTACTCTGAGTGATGTCAGATCATTCCTTTATTACTACAAGTTCTTTCCTCATAGGTATAAGCTTTGAGGGCTCCTGATGTTACCTTCAGCTTACATTCTTTAAAAGTATTTTGTCTAGTATTTTAGTTCCTTTCATACAGAGGAGGGATTATTGTCTTTAATATTTCATACAGACAGAAATGGGAGTTTCATTCTGTTTTCTGATATACTATTTTTAAAATGAAAATTCTGAATATTTTTACTATATTTTTGAGTTTTAGCAAACCCCAAAAAGAATCATTTGTGGGATTTTTATTATAATAACTCATGAAATATGTATAGCAAATATTGATTACACAACATTTCAATGATTTGCGAAATGATAGTTCTTTCCAAAAACAATACATTTTAGCTATTACTTGAAAATAGTAAATGTATCAAGTATGCAATTAAAAGTTGTGACATTAAAACCATTACTAAAAGCAGTCATTGACTTAAGGTATTATCCTAGGAAGGGTAATGCATGCAAAAGTTGTGTTGCTACATGTTAAGGAGAAAAGAGTAAATAATTTCAATTAGAATAAAATTATATCTAAATATGACTTTTATGAATAAAATGGAAGTTTGATTATATTTAACATTGAAGTCCTTCAGAAATATTTGCCTAATCACTTCTGTAAACCTTATATGAAATTAAAAATGTAGAAGAAATGTAGGTAATATGTTCCATGATTTTAGGACATTCATTCAGTCAAGCATAGCTAAGCATTTATTGCTTATCTAGAATATTGCGAAGCTCATTTAGTTATTACCCATAAGGTGGTATTATTTTCATTGTTAGGGGTATGGTCTCCAATTTGTAGATGATTAGGGTGAATACATAAATATTTTGAAGAATTAGTAATTAAAATAAAACTTAACCAAAATATCATGGCCCCTATGTTTCAATAACTTTTGAAAAAGTACTAATTGCATATTCTCTATTTCAGTGATTGATTTTGATACTTCTAGATGCTGACTCCATTGACTGAGTATTGTAATGTCTGAGACAAATTGGGTACTTAAAAAAATTGTAATCAGTAATTAAAATATGGAACTTTAGTTATAACACAAGGGCCCTACTCTTACCTAATTTGTTTAAAAATCATTTTCTGTACATGCTTACAAAAAATGGCTATTTTCATTGAGGAGGTCATAGATAATATTATTTTCCCTCCAAACTATGGATCTACTCACATAATTACTTGTATGCAGGAAATTTCAATATACCATTTTAATTTCTTATGTGAATACAGCCTGGGTAGATGACAGATAAAAGATAGATAGATGATGGAAGATACACAGATGGATATATCAATAGAACAGATAAATGAAATATATGCACATTTCTATATAGATAGAAAAAGTCGAAGGATTAGAAGGAGATTTAAGAGAACCCTGTGATAACTTTAAAATCTCAAAAGGAAATGAAATAAAATGCCAAAGACTTAGGCTTTCGAAGTTATAGAAAAATTCCATTCTTAATATTATTAAATGCCATCTGTGTCTTCCTTCCCAGTCCTTCTTCAGGCAGTGAATCTTATGAACACCATGGATGCAAGCAGCATATCTGCATCTTATTTCCTCATGGTCTACTGGTTTAAATGTACTCTGATATCCTGCAGATGAATTTTGCAATATAGAATAAATCTGTTTCCTGAATAACTTTACCCACCATTATTTAACTAATGCCATGTAATTTATGGATATTCAGCAGGTTTAATTCACAAATATTGTAAAATTTAAAGAAAATGAAGGAACTCCTCTCATCATATATAGTACCATCTAAAAAATGAAGTCTTGGGAAACAATGATATCAGATGGCAGATTTCAAATGTCAGTGTTTTGAAAATATCAGTACAATATTAGCATTAGCATTCCAAAGTTGCATATCAAAAGAAAGGCAACAACTGCCAAAGGGCATTTAAATAACCTACCAAATAGCTCAAGTTATAATGTTGTATTCACATGCTGCTTCCATGGAGTTTTGGCTTTGTCTATTGCTAAGAATGGCTTCCAGATGCCATCATTATCGTTATAGATTCATTTCAACTTTTAGCCTACCCAAGGTAAGAAGAAAAAAATTAAAATCAAAAGTTTAAGGTTCACACAAATCTTTTGAGGCTTAAATTTAAGGGACTGTCATGCTTTATTCTCCATTTTATACTGATATGTAAAAAACGAATGCATTATTTGTTTTATTGAATTTTTATGAGGCTGTATTGTGTTTTCATTTTTCACCACTGAAAATAATTCCATGGAAACAAAGCAAAAACTATTTTAGCTTACTTAAACCATCTAGGTGAAGAATAATAAAAAGTCCTTTTCCTATAAAACTGAAAATAAGGTAAAGAGAACATTATGTTGGTATTTTACAAAATCGAATGTCAAAGATTTGCCATTACTTCATGTTATGCACTATAAAACGTGGTTGAATTTATTAGATTTACTTGTGATAAAACTTTGTGAGTTGATGCTATAGTCCCTTAGATGACAAAAAATAAGCCTTCTGAATGTAGGGAAAGACTAGATATTACAGTTATAATAAATATGCTAATACTTGTTTTTATTTAAACTCTGAAGTATATTCCTCATATGTCTTTGGAATATATACAATTCTAATAAAAATGAGTCAAAATTACTTTTTATTTATTAGGGCATATTTGCTTTAAATAATAATTTAAAAATTTTAACAACATTACAAACTAATGTTAATTTCACTTTTTAACTGGTTCATTCAAAGATGTTTTGACTATGCATTTACAAAGTATCTGGTGCTACACAAAACTTGTACCTGAGTCTGAATAAATTATTGTTGCAGTTCCTTATTGAACACATACTATTTTCCAGGTCCCATTCTAAGCCCATTACATGTACAAACTCCTGTAATTATCATAATAATCCTATGAAATAGAAAATATTATTTTTTCAATTTTATAGACAAAAAGCTATCATTTAACTTTTTGTAAATGTTTATTCAGTAAATAAAGTAAATTTATTATTATATAATACTTATTTTTTTCTTTATTGACAAAATGGAATTTCAGCCCTATATCAGGTAGAAGAGATAGATCCTCAAGTTTGGTCTAATGAGAATTTTAGTGGGAGTTTGGTATTCTGTCATTTTTGGACAATCAGGTAAAATTACATAAATCAAAGTAGCAAATATTTTATACAAAATATATGTCTAATATTATATATGGCAGTAGGGAAAACTAAAGAAATATGGAAAATAAATATTCCCTGCCTTGGATGATGTTGGAAGGAAATCAAATAAATGGAACAGAAAGACCTGTAATTTTTCAGTGAGACAGCAGACTTGTTAAGAGCTCAGTAGTAGCACTGGGGTATCTCCGTAGGTAAACCGACTCCTAATAGGAAGTGCAAGTAGAGACACTATGTGATGACACAGAAATGTAGACACCATGCCTTATGAAGAACAGGTGGCATAGAAGCATTATGATTTTTGTCCCTTAGAGCCATGGGAAAAGTAAGACAAGGCCCTAATATTGAAAGAACAGGTTAAAGTGTCATTACTAAGACAGGAAGTGAAACATAGTATAGAGTGAGAGAGAACTCAGACAGGAATCCTGTAGAGAATCACAGCGAATCAATATCAAAACCTAGTCATTAGATATGAAGTCCAGCCTTAGATTTGGGTGCAATGATTTTATTTAAGTGACCTGAGTCCCTCCATTTCCCATAACAATAATGGTGCTGAGCTTATTGGGGTTTTCAGGTGATCCTAGATGTGGGGATTGGAGTCAGTCAAATTTGTATTTATTTGGCTCAATAGGAACTATACATTTTAAGATAGCAGAGAAATATGGGTTTCAATAAAATATTTTTCCTTCCTCATTATCTGATATGAAACCAACCACTCTCTTGCATGGCATTTAAAAAGAATGTAGTCATAGTCAGAGAGGACATTCACATACATGTAATGAGATTCCCTCCCCCGCCCCACTTTTTATATTATCTTCCTACAGTTCTGTAGTCTCAACCAGAGGGTGTGTTAATGGATGGTGTGATTATTTAAGCTGCCATTCATTCTTTCCATTTTCATTCCCATATTAAAGTCAATTCGTTTGAACACTCATTTACCAATTGCTAAATATATTTTTGGAATACAAAAGCATTCAGCAGAAAAAGCACATGGTATAAAGTTAGAGAGAAATGGGATTAAATCCTGATTATGTCATTTAATAATTAGGGAACTTTGGACAAGTTTATGTAAGACCCAGCTTTCTTATCTGCTTAATGTTAATACTAACTATCTTCATTAGAGGGTTATTTTTGAGGGCTAAATGACACAATGTGCCACAAGCCCAAAACATGTTGTAGTAGTCAGTTTTCTCTCACTGTGATAAAATAGTTGACATAATTAACTTTTAAAGAGGAAAGATTTATTTTGGCTCACAGTTTCAGAGGTTTCAGTTCATGGTGGTTTAGCCCTGTGGACCTGTAGTGTCACAGTACATCATGGCAGAAACACATGGCAGAGGACTCCTGTTTGCCTATGACAGCCAGAAAGCGAAGAGAAAGAAAATGAGGGGTCAGCGTTCCAATACCCCCTTCAAGGTCATACCCCCAATGACCTAACTTTCTTCCTCTAGGCCCCGCCTCCTAAGGTTCCATCACCTGCCAGAGGACCACAGGTTGGCAAACAAGCCTTTAACTCATGGGCCTTGGAAGATACTCCAGATCTCAACTTCAGCACTAGCTTTTTATGAAGTAATGGTACTTATTACAGAGAGCAGTGATGGGTTTTCCAATTAGTTCTTACCTTATGTTTTTTCTCTTGTCTGAGAAAATTATTTTATTCACTTCCTGTATTTAAAATATATAATCCATCTCAGGAAAATACTCTTTGAACATCTGCCACTCTCTTACCACAACCCAACATATTCAGTTAGTCCCCAAATTCAGTTAAATGCCATTTTAACTTAACCAGTATTA
Organism: Glaucomys volans; assembly: GCA_020662805.1. Classification (NCBI taxonomy): domain Eukaryota; kingdom Metazoa; phylum Chordata; class Mammalia; order Rodentia; family Sciuridae; genus Glaucomys; species Glaucomys volans. Next base: position 100,335 of record JAJEJO010002123.1, on the reverse strand, counting down.
GGGGGTTGAATCAGTCTGCTTCTCCCTCTTTTCCTTTCCATTGCTTCCACTGCAGTCCTGCTCCCTCAGCCCGTTTAGTGGATGTCTTCAACATTTATATCTCCAATCTCTCCTTGCATTACTTTTTTAAAAAATATAGCTCAAATCATTCTATTCTCATACATGGAAAACCTCAATTCTTTCTATTGTAAAAAAATAAACCCTGGAGTCTTTGGCAATGTATGTCTGGTTATTCAGATTATCTTTTGTTCTTACTTTCTATATCCTCCTCTTAGCCAATATTTCCCAAAGCACCCAAGTCTCCCTGGTTTGAATATACTTAAACCCACATGCCCTTTCTTTCATTATTTATCATCCTTCCTTTTCCGGGTGAGATGTCTTAGAAAGTGTTGGTCACTGGTCTCAGGGGTCTTCAATATTTATTTATTCTTTAACATTCCCATAGAAAATCATTTAAACTAAAAAGTCACTTTATTTTCCCTTAAATTGTATTAATTCATTATCAATTCTATCTTCTACTTTATGTCATATGATTTTAAGAAACAGTCTAGTAATTTTTTTAATTTTTAAATTTTGCCTTACCTCTTGTACTACAGGGATATAATAAACATTTATTAAGTACAATTGCACAGATGAGGTCAGATGCCTACACATGTACCTTCACATGATCCTGCAATAGTATTCTTGATCAATGCTATTGTCTAAACAACAAAAAATAATGAAAGTCTATAGGAGGTTTTCTTCTTAATCCTGAAAAGGAGAATAATTTTTAAGCAGGAAAAAGTGCTATCCATAGAACAAATGTTTTATAAATTCTTTCCTTAAAATGTACAATTTTGTTACCTCCATAATATGTATAATTTTTAGATTTTATGTACCAGTTGAAAATAAATTTAATTAAAAATAATAAATCAGATTATCAAAATAAAGCAAAATAATTAGAATTATATCCATCAAAACTATTATTAAGAGAGTGAAAAGGCAAAATCAAGCCTGGGAATAATGCATATATAAAATATGGCAAATTTAGTTATATGTGTGTATCTCCAAGAGAAGACTCATATGCAGAATATGTCCAGAACATCAACAATAAAAGACAACCCACTTAAGCAATTTGGCAAGACTTGAACACAAACTTCAAGAAAGGAGAGAAAAGAGAAGAGAAACAAACCATTATTTAATATTTAACATGCTCAGAATTTATTATCATTATAACCAGATTTTCTCTGCTTCTGCTGGTGGATGAGGTCTGCGTAAGCTGCAGGCCTCTGTAGCCATGAAATATGTTGCAGGTCTTAATGGTGGGCTATGCCTGCCAAGGCTGTAGCAGACCATAGCACCTCACTGCCAACTTCTTTTGGGTTCTCATCTCACAAATCTGAAGGAAGAAATTCACAGACAATGGAAGGCAAGAGTAAAAGGAATAGGATTTATTAAAGAATGGAAATGGTACTCTCAGAGGACAAGAGAGGATCTAATAGCAGCTCTAACATCAGGCGCAGTCCAGGCTTCACATAGCACTTGGGTCAGTGCTACTAGTCCAAATTTATGTTAATCGGGTTTGGAAAAGTACCAATGCCATTGGTTAACCCTTGAGTCTGAATTTCCATTCAAGTTTGCCCCCCTTTTGTTTTATTCCCAGTAAGCTGGGAATAAAACCAGGAGGTTGAGTTCAGCCCATCCCAGCTGGTGAAGCTGGTGTTAGCACCAGGTCCCTGCACAGAGCCACCGAGGGATGACAGGGATGCCCTGGCTCTCTGTGCCTCAGGCCCAGACTCATGAGGAAGAACAGTGCCTGGAACACCTGCTCACACTTGGCCAAGTGAAACAGCAGGTAGTCATGCAGCTGGTACCCAGTGCACTCTAGCCCATCTGGGCCCACCGTTCTGCTGTTTCTGGGTCAAGGACTTAGATTCATCATCAAGATAATAAAGATTTAAAACCATTATGATAGATCATTATATCCCCAATAAGAGGCATAACACTTGAAAGGGCATATGAAATATCTAGGATATTTAGATATTTTTGTTAATAAAACATAATGCAGATTCCCTCTAAAACTTAGTGTAACACATAAACCTGGACATGTGCATGTGCTATGAGAATTGCACTGCTAGGTTTATACTAAATATAAATGGGCTTTATACTAAATAAAAATAAGTGTATTTGTACACCTTCAAAGCACATATTATAAAGTGCTCATTTATTAAAACACAGTCCTTAAAGTAATCCAAGTATTTTCAATAGTTTAATGGAAAAACAAATCATATAATAGTGTATTCCCAAAATGGAATACTACATAGCAATAAAAAAGAATGGCCCTGATGAATCCCACAACAAAAGGGTGAGTTAAATAAAATTAATGTACATCAAAACTTCTGTGATTGGGGAAATTATTTGGAAAATATACTTAATAGTCATATCTTGAAGAGTTCACAACTAATCCTATAAATGCAAGCACTGATTTAGAGGTGTAGACAGGCTAATAACATGAGTGCCATTGTCTTTAGATAGATGATTTCTGAAATGGCAAACTCTGGAAAATTTCCAAACAAACCCAGATTCTTTCTTTTCTTGTATATGGTACCTGTATTTCTGAAAATTGTGTGTACATACAAATTGAGCAAATGTTTTGTTTTTAAATGGAAAGGAAAAAAGGTACCAGGCATATATAATTTTAAGTGATTCAGCTGAATAAATATTATATTATTGTAGCAATTAGCAAATCATGAGGGACAGTGCTAAGAACTTTAGGAAGATTAAGCAAACGACCCACCCATCATTACCATAATGACCTGGTTCATGGTAACCCTCAAACCTCCCCTTATGTATTAAATAGCCTCCCTAGAGTGTGGTCACACTACTGAGAGCGATTACTTTCCCAAGTCTAATGCCATGAGCACCTGCATGATGAAATTTTACTAAAAAGGGAATGGTTATAAAGATTATAAGATTCAGTTAACATCTGAATACCACATGAAATATCACACAACAAATAAAGAGACTCAATGTCTTAATGATCCATAAAAAAAATTAAAAGTCCATAATCTCACTGTGGTTATGCTCCCAAGAGTAATCTCATTAATTCAATATATGACCAAACCAATGAGTATGGAATGAATTTTTAAATCAGAAAATTTACATTTTAACTAATCTGGAGGCTAAGAAAAATTTAAAAGATAAATAAGTCAGATAGAAATTGAAAGAAAGTGACAAGTAAAAATACCTTTCAAGTTGTTGTCTTAATTTTGTCACTTGATACTTTGTTTAGTTAAAAAATATCACTAGACTTATCAAAAAATTCAACAAAATTTGCTGATGCTATCTATGCTTAATTTTTTTATGTTTTTAAAAAACCTTATATAATATTGATACATTTGAATGCTTAAAAATATTTTACAGAATTTTTCTTTGTGTTTTCTGATAAATATTAAAATCATTCAACTCAATAGTGAAACATTGAAACCCATTTTGATAGGAGTTGTACATCGCAGAAAATATAACTGCAAAAAAATGCAACGTGAAAGGCAATGAAAGGGCTACTGTATGTCAAACTGTGGCATCATCGAGAAGAAACTGGTTACATAGTACGTTTAATATTGTGTAAGACACACATCTCTTTGAACAGGGTGTAAAGGTATGACTTGACTCCACATGTGCACACCACATGAGCAGGTGAAAGAGTAAATGGGAAGGGTGATGACAGGTCTGTGCTCCAAATTAAATCATTCCAATATGTATTTCTACAACTGCTATATTTCTAGTAATTTCTTTAAATTAGTAGTATTCAAAGATATTTAAGCAAATCAGCCTAGGTATCTGAAACTAATGTGATTTCTCTTTTAATTGCTCGTCTCTTTTTGATTTACCACACAAAGCTTTATGCAAAAATACAGTCACATAATATTTAATTTCTCTAACTCAAATTATTAACTTAGTAAGTATAAGTAGTATATATTTTTCACAAGAGTTGACTCTAAATCCATTCCAGTAATTAATGAAATTCATTGAATGGCATGTTTCCCCTTCTTAAAATTGAATAGATTCATTTCTACCTCACAACTTGTAGGTTGAGATTTATTTAGCTTCCATAGCCAAATTGATCACAGGAAAGGCTACCTTGCTTGTTTCTATAAGAGATGAGAAGTGATGTCAACTTTATTTTCCTTGAATGAAAATATTTTTAATATATTAAGAGTATTTTAAAAACACAGTTTTATCAGTTCATATTATAGAACCTTCAATGTTTTGACGAGTTGAGTTGACCTTGAGTTTCATCAGTCTTTATAGAAGGTAGCTATGATGTATAACATAGAAAGTTTTCTCTTTCTTTCTTTTCTTATCTTTTGTTTTCCTTCCTTCCTTCCTTCCTTCCTTCCTTCCTTCCTTCCTTCCTTCCTTCCTTCTTTCCTTCCTTCCTTCCTTTCTCTTTCTTTCTTTTGCAGGTATTCAATTAGGAACAGGTCTCAATAGTTTTTATCAGGTAAATTGTGAAGTCAGACAGCTATTTTCTGTGCACTAATTTGGCATAATATAAAGGAAAAACACTTTTGACTGTATTTAACAAATATTTCAATTGTTTCCTCACTTCACTTTTAAAAAAATATATACTCCTTACAGATGCCACTTGATATAACATTCTGATTTGCATTTCTTGTAGAATAGTTTTTTGAATAAGGACACAGTGAAATTGAATTATATTAATTGATCAGTGAATGTATACAGAGTCACTCACCAAGTAGACTAATTTTAAATTGAATGACATATAGATTTCATTGGCTCCTTATAAATATGTTGTTAGTGATGGTAGTAAAAATATTATCAATGATAACTGGTATAAGAGTTGAGTTTTGTGACTAAAAATAAATGTGTACTATTCTTTGTGTCAGTCATAAAAAGACTGAGTACTTTTGTCAGTATATAATCAATGTAATTTTTCAGCTTAAGTTCAGAGTTATGTTTCCTAAGAAACAGTTAAGTAAATTTTTCAAATAGGCAAGTCCCTCCCAAGTTTCTCTCTGTACATTTATACATATGTGCAGATATTTCCTGATGTGTGATGACTCCAAGAATGATTTTTTGACTTTATAATATAGTGAAAGCAAGTCCATTCAGTAAAAACCACTCTTTGGATTTTGATATTTTTTCCAACTGGACATGTATGAAGCCATACTTTCTTGTGACAGGGCAGTAGCGGGAGCTGTAGCTCCCCATCAGTCTCATGATCAAAATGGTAAACAACAGATACTTGACAGTGCATGTGTTGCACAGTTCTGATGTTCAGTAGGTTAGGCATATTAAATGCATACTGGGATAAATATATTCATATATATATGTATATATTTAGGGTATATATATAAATATATGGTATTGTGGAATAAAGTAAATGACACTTTTAGGATGCCTAAGCTATTTCCTTATTTATCAATATGAATAATTTTTCTTTTATTAAAGACTCTAACAAATCATTTTTAATGCTAGTTAGGAATCCAACTACACCAGATCCATAACAAATGGATGTTGAGAGAAGAATGCTTTCAAGGATAGGAATTTTTTAAGAAAAGTAACTCAGTTGAAACTCTAAATTCAAAATGCAAATTAAAAAAAATAAATGGGCAATATTTAATACCAGTGCACTTTATAAACAGATCTATCACCCAATGTGCTCTAATATTCTTAGCTAAAATTTAAAGAAGATGCACACTGTAGCTTGAAAGTTAAAGCCATATTTCCTGAAAAATTTATGTGAAGAGACCAACCTGACTGAAACAGTTTCTCTGTTCTAACATCATACTGATAATGGTTGGAAAGTCTGACGAGAGCTGTTAAAACAAATGTATACACGTGTACTGGTTGCCAAAGAGTAAGGTCCTATCAAGCTCAAAATCAGTGCCTGCATTCATTTACACGATTCCCTAAAGAGGAGACAGGAGTACACTAGTTCTGAATGCTCTATTGTGTCTCTTCGCTAATGCTCAAAGGTGGGATAAGTCACATTAAAGGATTTATACCTAGTAAAAGGAGACTGGAAAATGAGTCAGGAAAGCAAGGTATTCCATTTTCTGCTCTTAGAACCAATGAAACTCAAGCCAGTGTGGCATCAGCCATACTTCTTTTTCAGATCCTATAGGAAGCCAAAGATGGGCCTATTGGTCTCTTTTGAGAGAAAAATAAATTCTACAAAAGGCTGGAAGAAAACTTGGGATAATCTGATTTATGAGAACATTTATGTAATACGTATTTATTTACATATTTAAAACAGCAAAAGAAACCATGTCATTTTCATTGTCTCCTCTCCTTTGAGAACCTGCCTCAGTGAATATTTGTTGAGTATATGAATGAATGATACAAAGAACAAAGAAGCCAAGAACCAATTCTCTCTTATTGATCTCTTTCTTCCTTCTGTCCTTCCTGCAAATGTCTCCAGAGATATCATCAAATCTTTTCTCTTCTAGTTCTCTCCATGAGGGATTTAACTTATTTTCATTCCTTCAACCCCTCTTATGTGGTACTTTATCCCAAATCAATGAATTCAATTTGACATTTCTTTTTGTAAAAAACTCATACAGGGGAGGGATGCAGGGGCTGTAGCAGAGCATGTATGTGCCCTGATCTGTTCAATGCCCACGATAAAACAAAACAAAAGGGAACAAAAAGAAAAAAGTAAAAAACTTCATTGGAGTGCTTCTGCTGTGATACAATATTTGGGGTACTGAGCAGACTTCATATTCTTCAAAATCATGCACTGCAGATAACAGGATTTAAGGGAAAACTATGGCTGGAATAGACCATTAAACAGTTATGTTACTTTATACCAGATCACTAACAATAATAACTCCAATAAATATAACTAGCAACTTAAAGGAATGTAAAATTCCCAATAAAGAAATTGTATAGAAAATATAGGATTAGGCATTAAAAATGCTAAAGGTAAGTTTATGGTGGTAAAAGAAAAGGTTGTATTTGCTGAATTATAAAGAAAGATCAAAATGCAAAAATATACTAGAGAACCCTAGCAAAAACACTTAAGAAAAAGCCTGAGGCACAAAGGCCTCATGCAAAGTACTGCATTCGGTTGTGTTCATGAATGCTGCACTTAGGCACATTTTCCCTGTGGTGGAAAACATTAATATGCTTGATATATTTGTTCAGCAATAAAAATATTCTGCATCGTACTGACATAATCCTACTTAAGCAATGTAGTGCCAACTAATGTGTATTATAGATAATCATTGTAAGAGTAAATGATAATTTTGCTTATGAAAAACAAACTAACAAACACACTATTCCACTAGATACTCCATAGGCTCCTTAAACTAAAAGAAGCCCAATGGGAAACTTACTACCCTCCCTTCCCAGCATGTTCCTTGGTTACCATTTGTCATGGTTAATGACTTGAAATAGTACAGCAGTAATGGTGGCAACCACCGTTTGACCATAGTTGACTTGCAGAAATACCAACTGTTCATTCATGAACAAATCATGTTGAGTTTGTAATCCACACCCACATCTACTAAAATGAAATAATAACACAACCTTCTTAGCATTAAGTAAGATGATATTTGAACATATTCTGGCACTTTGTCCTGCATTTACGAACTCAACATATGGCAGTCATTATCATGATCTTCTTCAATCTCCCTTCTATACTTACGTGACTTGAAGTTCATTGTGTCATTCACTCTACTTCCTTGATCATGATTGTAATACTGATCCTCTTTGTCTCCAGAATTTACTCTAATAGTTTTTAAAACTTCCTTGCCATAATGATTTTCACCCTTCTGACCACATATTTTAGTTATTTCTTCCATTATTCAAACCAATATTACCATGATGCTCCCTTGCTCACACAATAGTTAAGTGGTATGCTTGACACCAAAAGCTGAACCAAATTGCAAGTGGTCTGCCTGGGTTGTGATATTTATGTACATTACGCTTTACTTTGTGAAGTCACAGAACATAAAAGAAGAGTTGAGGTTTTTTTCAAACATGTTGTTTTATGTTTTTATATTTAGAGAACAGTAATTCCTTTAAAGTATGTTATTAAAAGATAATTAAGATTTCCAGATGTCTGCTGAGATTTAAACCAGATCATTCTGAAATATATACAACCATGCTACTAGGTACTCTATCTTTTCATTAATAGTATCAAATGACAAGATCCAATGTTTGAAAACACAGAATCAACAAGGGTATTAAAACTGACTCATAGAAATGTCTTCTACTTTGTCTTCTGCATCTTCCAATTTTGATTTCATTCAACATATTCATATGTAAGCTGGTATACATATATTTGTCATATACACACTGTTGCCATCTGGAAAAAATAATTCCAATTAAAAAAATCCAGGAGTATTGGCTCTCTGACATTAGAATTAACCAGGTGTCTAGCAAATTACAAAGTGGGATACCATCCATGAACTTGATTAGTAAAGTTGCCCATCTTCTATTCATTCCCTCAGGGCCAATGTGACTTTCAGAAATATGCTAACCTCTGCTAACTGAGATTGACTTAGCAAACATTTAAGTAAAATTGGAAAGAAACAAGCAAAGAAACATTTTTTAAAAGTTGGAACCTATGTTTATGAGATGAGTGAACATTTAGAATAAGAGCTGGACAATATGGTTTAAATTAAATGTAGATATTAATGTTTATCATATGCTGCTTTTCCAAATATTTACTATATTGGTACATGGACCTAACATAGAATTTACCACTGTGTATCATGTTAATTTATTGGTACCACTGTGTATTATATTAATTTATTAGTATGTTCATTCTTACTAATTGAATTTGGTATCTTCAACAGTAAATAATATATTTTAGTTATTATTTTAACTAAATTAGAACCTGGACTAACATTGCTATTAAGAAATGCTTGCTGAATAAATAAGTAAATGATTCAATGGAAAATATTATCAGCTGTCATAAATGATTGGTACCACTGATTATATGTATGTAAGACTTTGGCAGAATTTTTATTTCTTATCTCTTAATATAATTCATCTTCCAATACTAGTAGGTCTATATCTCCTTTTGGGATGACTCACAGTCAAAAGTAGAGCAAGAACTGGAAACAAGCATAAATAGTATGCTAACAGAAGAAAATGTGAGCTTAAAATCTAAATATTCCTGATACAAAATATAGGCACTCCATAATATCTCCATTATTGCCCTACTTTCTTATTCTGAGTAAGTTCTCTTTTTAAAAATGGCTCCTAAAATAGCTTTTGCTATTATGGTTTTTCTTTTTTAGAATGCTATTAGGTAAATAAGAACAAGAAGTGAAAGTTATATGGAAGCAGTACCTGATTTTAAGCCAGTTATACTCAACTACTAAATACTCAGAACCTAGAATAGTTCTGGGGCATGTAGATATTTAATGGAAGTTTTATTGTCGTTATTTTAATATTATCTAGAATCTTCTAAGTTGAGAAGCATGAAAATCTCATTGGAAACTTCTTTTAACTTGTAAAACACTAGGGAGTCATCACTCTCATCCTTAAAACAAAAAAAGAAATAACTAAGCAAGTGAAAGTCAATTACTTTTCTTGGCCCCATAAGATCATTGATGTTACAAAACAAACCAACATCTCATAATCTAGAGAGGAAAATCTTGAAAGCCATGGCCAGGATCTGTTTCTATGGGGCAAAAGTTACTGGGGCTGTATACTGGTAGGAACACTTAATGGTAATTTGGATGGGTTGCTAGAGGCTTTCTACTATAAGATAAGAAAGTTGTCGTAAGAGTGTTCCCCTACGTTCATGAGTTTTACCTTTACACCCCTGATCAGACTATCATAATGATGAGCCAAAAAGATATCCTCTAGTAGATTTGACAAGGTGGAGAAGAATAACCATTGTTAAATTCAGCAGATCATTTTCCATAAGAAAGGCCTCCTCTCTAGATCATTAGTCCACCTGGGAGAAGGATATTCCCTTACTCCATCACATTGTCTTCTTTCTGTCTCACTTAAGGAAAGAAAATGCTTAAAATCATCTGTGAAGCTCACAACCCATGGATAAAGGTCTTCTAAAGGACTGAGATTTAATGATATAATTACAGAATGATTTACCTCCTCATAACTTACCATCACACCCACAGGGGTAAAATATGATAACAGTGCATTATAGCTAAAAAATAGACAAAGATACAAATTTTCCTTCCAGGAAGAGTACCTATGTAAAACCAAAATGAAAAATGGAGATTAAAAAACAAGGATAGTAAAGGGAAACCGAAACCGTTGCAACATGGCTGCATAAAACATTAAACACAGGCCAACTCCTAGCATGTATAACGTAAAACCTCACACTAAAAACTGTTTCACCTCAGTTCCTATTATTCAATAAAGCATGTCTGACTTTCAACAAAAAATTATGAGGCATACTGGAAGACAAAACAGAACAAAAGAAAAACACCTCACAATTTCAAAAGACAAAGCAAACATAAAAACAGACTTTGAAATGACACTGATTTTAAAATTATATGACAAGCAACTTAGAATAGTTATAAGAAGACAAGTGGATAGAATATACAAGAGTGAGCCCTAATATAAACCATGGGATATGGGTAATGACTTGGTGTAGGTTCATTAATTATAACAAAGGTAACACCCTGGTGTGGGATTCTGTGTGTCATGGGCCCTGGATCACGTGGGACGTCTTTGTACCTTCTACTCAGTTTTAACGTGAACCAAAATAGTCCTATTATAAAATAAACTGACAGATATGTTAAGGCTACCAATGATAAATGGCAAATGAAGCATACATGGATAATGTAACAAGAGAAACAGCTACTCTAAGAAGCAAAGGAAGTACTAGAAACAATCCAAAACAAAAGCCACTGTTATGAAAACCAAGAATGGCTTTGATAGATTCATAGTAGCTGGGCACAGTGAGGAAAGAATCAGTAAACTAGAAGATATGTCATAGAAATTCCTCAAATTGAAAGGCAAAGAAGAAGAAGAGAAGGAAGGAAGGAAGGGAGGGAGGGAGAAAAGGAAAGAAAGAAAGAAAGAAAGAAAGAAAGAAAGAAAGAAAGAAAGAAAGGGAGGAAGGAAGGAAGGAAGGAAGGAAGGAAGGAAGGAAGGGAGGGAGGGAGGGAGGGAATAGAAAGGAAAGGAAAAGAAAAGAAACAAAAGAAAAGAAAAGAAAAGAAAAAGAAAATGCAGAAAAGAACCAGAGGTGTTGGAAAATTTCAAAAGGTGAAATATGTGTTGTTGAAAAACCAGGAGAGGGAAAACAGATGGAACAACTCAATAAGGAAATGTGCAAAACGATAATCACAATAGTTTTCCAAAATTAATGACAAATACCAAACCACAGATCCAAGGAGATCAGAAAAGACAATGCAGCACAAATACCCTTTAAAAAAATCCCATTGTGCATAGGCATAAAATATTCAAACTGCAAAAAATGAAAGACAAAGTAATAATCATGATAGAAGCAGGGAGAAACAAGCATAAGAATTACAGCTGACTTCTCATCAAAAAGTGTTCAACCGAGAGTTGAGTGGAGTGTAACATTTTAAGTGTTGAATGAAAAAGAAAAAGAAAAGCTCAAATTTGAATTCTATATGTAATGAATTATCTCCCAAAAGCCAACAAAAAACAGAAATTCTCAAAGAAATAAAACTTACAATTAATCAACAGCTTATCTTCCTTGAAAGAAATGTTAAAAGAACTATCTCAAAGAGAAGAAAGTGATATGGACATGAATTTGGATCTACATAAATAAAGGAAAGGTGTCAGAGAAAGAATAATGAAGGCAAAATGTTTCATTTTCTTATTTTCTTCAAAAAAAAACTATGAAGATAAAAAATTTCATTTCCTTATTCTTAATGTCTTTCAATGTGGGTATTTAAAGTGACCTCAGTAATGATACATACTTGGGATTTAACATTTGGGTAGGTAAAATGAACACAGCACTGCTGTACGGGGTGAGAGGTGGAGTTGCAAACACCCTACTGTGTTGCACACACGCTGCACGGGAGGTGCTACAGCGGTGTTTGAAGATGGACTTGGAGTAATTAAAAGTGCATACTGCATAGTCCAGAGTAACATGAAAAACTGTTTTCCAACAAGTACTGCTTATATTCTGAGAGGAAATCAAATTGATTCATACCAAATGTTTAATTATAACCACAGGAAACAGAAAAAAAGAAACAAAAATGAAACATATGAACAAAAAATGCAATGAGGAAAAATCAGTCACAAACATGGTAGATACGAGTCCAAACAGAACGATAATCACTTTAAATATGAATCATAGAAATCTACCAATTATGAAACTGATGATCAGAAGGAATAAATAACAAGACCTATGTATAAGTTAGTTATAAGAAACCCACTTTAAATATAAGGACTTTGATCAGTTAACAACCAATGGAGAAAGATATGTCTTGCCAACACTCATCTAAAGAAAGCGAGACTAACTATGAATCTCAGACAAAGCATAGTTGAGAAAAAGGAAATTATCATGGATGAAGAGGGGCATCAAAAATGTGAAGAGGTGAACTCTCCAAGAATTAACAATTTTTCTCATTTGTGTACCTAACAAGGCAAAATATATAAGGCAAAATTCTTAGAACCAAAAGGAAAAATAGGCAAACTTGTTATTATAGAGCAGCCCATACTGTTTCAGAAATTTATAGATTAAGGCAGCAGAAAATCAGTAATGGGATAGTCCAACAAATGGACACATTGTATCTGTAAATATTGGCTCTGCTCATTTTTTTTCCTTTTTGTAGAATCTATTTAAATATGTATTTTCTTGGTGTGTGATTTTTGTCTCTTATCTCCTTTTGTACATTGGTTTCTATATTCCATATCTTTTGACATACCTTCTAATGGTGAATATTACTCCTTTCAGATAGAATCCTTTTAAACCATCTTAGAATAGTTATTTTCCAATATGAAGTTTATTTACTATTCAAATATGCAATAATTTTTAGGATTTGGCTATGAACATAGAAAGCAGTTTTTTTCCCCCATCTGCATCTCATAAAATAATTCAAACATCTGGAATTATTGGAGGTGTACTTCTGTTGTGTATTATTTCTGATGAGCCTGGCTTATGTCTTGCTTCTCCACAGTGATCATTATATTTGGCTGTTGCTAGCTATAGTGTTTGAAAAATTACTTGGAGACATAAGTTGAGGACTAGAATGTGTTTTTCTTTTGAAGGTTTTTGTTGTTTTCTTTTGTTAGGCACCAGAGGGTGCTAGCAGCCTAGGGCCATGGCTAAACTTGCTTTCTGTACCTCAACTTACCAGTTCACACTCTTCAAGGTATGGAGACTGTTTCATCAGAGCTGTTTGCTTGGTAGTAGCTGACTGATATTAAAGTCCTTCTAGCCTGTGAATCTTCCAAAAAAAAGTAGTTTCAACTCTACCCTGACAAAGGCTTGGGGTGGGAAGACAGCAAGGTTGGGGAAGGAGTTGGTGGGGTCCAGTTCTTAAGAGTGCTTGGTCAGCAAGAAAGACAGTGATATGTGGTGGCCCTGAACTCTTTCTACTCTCAGTTTAGTAGCTCTTGCGGTCTGATTCACCATGTGATGACTTCAAGAAACCTTTCCAAGGTTGAAGTAATTATTTAGTCAGAAGCCAGAATCAAGAAGTCTAATCAGAGTTGTTTTTCAAATACATATTTAATCTTCCATTTCTGTTGTACACACTACTGAATGCCATTCAGAATCAGAGTTTGCTCTTCCTTCACCTAAAACTTCCTGGGGATAATCCCTTCATAGCCAGTCCTTTGGCAGATGAATGATGGCTAAGATTGCCAAATAAAATATTATATGTCTAGGTAAATCTGAATTTCAGAGAAAAACAAATACTGAAAAAATACGATAATGAACCAAATATTGCATGAGACAAAGTTACATTCTAAAATAATTTGTCATTTATCTGAAATAGAAATCTGTGTATCTTTTATTTTTATTTACTCTACCTGGGAAACTTAGTAGTGATTGGTAAGATAATAGTTTGCTCTGGAGAGAAGTGTTTCTAGGAATTCCAGAAGCTAAACCATTCTTTCTTGTAGCAATTAGAAGGAGCTATAATTGTGGCATATGTTTAAGCGCCTCAGTAAGATTTGTTTCAAGTAGGACTGAAGAACTTCAGCATGTGAGCTTCAGAAGTAAACTAATACAAACTATTTATAGTAGCTCCCTTTTATCCATAGGGACTACATTCCAAGACCCCCTGTGAGTGTGTGAAACTTCAGATGGTATCAAACTGTAGATATGCCACTTTCTTTCCTATACACACAATTAATGATAAAGTTTAGTTTATAAACTAGGCATATTAACAATAGTGATAATAAAATAGAATAAGGTGCAGTGTTACCTGCCTGTGATCTCAGCTATGCAGGAGTCTGAGGCAGGAGATTCACACTTTTGAGACCAGCCTTGGCCAATTTGCAAGACCGTGTTTCAAAGAAAAAAGAAGAGATGGGAGTATAGCTCATTGGAAGAGTGCTTTGGAATCAATCTCCACTAAGAGAATGAAAGAAAGAAAGGTAATATAACAATATACTTAATAAACTTTAGGTGAATGTAGTCTCTCTTTTCTTTCTCTCAAAAGATCTGATTATGCTTATCCTTCTTGTGATAATATGAGAATGCAGTGTCTATGTGGTGAGATGAAGTGAAATGAATCACTTTGGCAGTGTGAAGTTGTGTCAGGCTTCTACGTAATTGCTACTGGAGCATAAACACCCAGATTCAGTTGATCTGATAACCTACAAAGCTGAGACTAATGGGTGGGTAGTATTACACAGCATAGATAGACTGGACAAAGGGATGATTACCAGCCTGGGGCAGGGCACAGAGGGACAGTGTAAGATTTCATCATGCTGCTCAGAATGATTCAAACCATGAGTTGTTTTTAGTGTTTTTGTTTGTTTGTTTTTTTTAACTCGAATTTTCTATTTCTAGTTGACCCATGGGTAACAAACTATGGAAAATGAAATGAAACTGCAGGTACATTTGGAAATATATAAATGTTCCAAACATACCATTTGAAGAACTAGATGTTCAGAAGGTTCAGGGTAGAGACTAATGCAGATAATGTAAAGGAATATATACCATTTGTTAAGGTCCAAATAATCAAAAGCAATTCATTATTTCAACACTTAATTATTATCTGAAAAATAACATGAAATCACATTGTAAAGCAAACAAAATTAAAGGAACTTTAAGAACATTGTCCTAAGAATCAATCATAGGAAACCAAAACCTCCCCCTTCAAAATCCTCATCTTTCAAAACTAACACTGAGAAAGGATGTTCCCTGAAACAGAACTCATGTGTGATTTTGCAGTTGTTTTTGGTGTCCTGTGTCAACTTCATTACAAAACATTCCCTCTTAGAGGCCAGTGCAACATGTGCCATCCAAATGATTATATTATCAGAGATAGGTAAATCCAGGACGGATAATGTCCTAATTCTACCAAGGAAGTTCATTTTATGAAAAATTAGCTAACATAATTTCACATATACAATGATTCAAAAGATGACACTCAGTTTTTGAACTTTGTTTTCATTCCTATTTTAAATCTGAATTCATCTAAAGCTTGGAATTCTTTCATTTAGTCTTTCTTTTACCACATGTACAATGAAATTTCTCTCCCACAAAGATTCGGACCTGTCTTTTTACCTTGAGTTGGCCCCAGTCATCATCTTTGCATGTCATCTTACTAAACATATTTGCAGCTGGTTTCTATGTCTAGATTGCTTATGCAGATAAGCTACAAAAAGCTAAAACCCAGAAAACTTTTGAACTATTTTCAAATTCTGGAAAATTTTCAGAAAGTCTGACACATTTTTTGAAACACATTCTGTTTAATATTTTAGAAAGTTGTTTTTCTATTACAATGTTTGCCCTTAATTCTATTACACATCTCCCATTTCTTTGTTTAAAATTACTGTTTATACCAAAAAGTCAAATTACAATCAAAATGCTGCACAACATAAAAAAGAGCTTAGAGGAAGTAGGTTTAACTTCAGTCCAATTCTTGCTTAATGTGTTTTCCACCTGACAAAACCTCTAATTATCCTTCAGTGAATAAATAATAAAAGTCTGGATTTTTTTGTTTGTTTCTAAAGTATCGCTGTTTGATTATCACTAAATACTTGCAGTGTCCCTAGTTGTTTTAGTCAGCTTTTTCGCTGCTGTGACTAAAAGACCTGACCAGAACAACTGTAGAGGAGAAAAGGTTTATTTAAGGGCTCACAGTTTCAGAGATCTTATTTAGTCCATAGAAGGCTGGCTCCATTCCTTGGGGCTCTAGGCAGAACATCTTGGCAGAAGATGGTGGCCCAGGGAAGCAGCTCACACAAAGATCAGGAAGCAGAGAGTATCCACTGGCCAGATACAAGTATGCACCAAAGCCATGCCCAATTCCCACCTCCTCCAGCTACAACCTACCTCTTCAGTAACTCCTCAGAATCCCTACTATCAGGGCATTAATTCACTGATTGGGTTAAGACTCTCACAACCCAATCATTTCCTCTCTCAACCTTCTTGTACTGTCTCACACATGAGCTTTTGGGGAACACCTCACATCCAAACCATAACACTAGTATGTATTTAAGTGACACTATATGTGGGTGTATTCATTAAGATAGAAATTTTGCTATTGTAACAAAGATGCAAATATTATTACAGCTTAAGCAAAATTTATTTTTTTCTTATGTCAAAATCTGAAGTAAAGAGCCTATGCCTAATAATAGCTAAAGTGCCAAGAAATTCAGTTCCTCCCATTTTGGCTCTACAAGCTTTTTTTTTTTTTAAAATAGTTTTAGTTGTAGATGGACATGATATCCTTATTTTATTTTTATGTGGTGCTGAGAATCGAACCCAGTGCCTCACACGTGCTAGGCAAGTGCTCCACCACTGAGCTGCAACCCCAGCCCCACTCTACCAGCTTTAAGAGGAAACTCTGCTTTTCAGTTTCTTGAGGGTTTTCCAGTTCCCACTACCTTCACCACATACAGATCCACAGATCCCAGACACTGGGAAGAGAATATGGGAAAAGGAAAGACATGCCGGTTTTTATTAAGGGCTACATCTAGAAGTTATAGCTTTACTGCCCACAAGTCACTGGCAAACATCTGTGTCATGTACACAGAACTAGCTCTGAGTCTGAGAATGCCTTTAGCTGGGCAGCCATGTGTGCACAACAGAAATTCAAAATATTCTATACTAAAGGATAAAAAGGAAGTGGATATTAGGAGGTAATCTCCAGCACAGTAGATATACATCTTCAGTTCATTTTACATTCATCAAGTATTTATTATTTATTTATGTGCTTGGTGTGTTACCAGATGGTTATAAATGTATATATTTAAAAAATAAGATTTCTTTCCCCACATAGTTTGTCTTGTCCATGAAACAAGCAATTAAATAAAAATGCATATAAATTATGTTCTAGATTAAATCTTGTAGCAATAATATTTGCAAGGGAGTATATAGAATCTTGGAAAGTAAAATGTGCTCAGAGATCAGTCAAGGAAAAGTGTTGCAGGCAGGGGAACAGAAAAAGTAAATGATCTTCAAGGAAAACAAGTTTAACTGAGTTAAAAACTTAAAAGATTTGTGGGAACAATAGGAAGACTGGCAATATAAAATGTTTAGTTTAATAAAATGGGAAGGTCCAGAAAGATTTTAAACATTTTCCCTTTGACTTCTATTAATCTAATCTACCAAGGGACTTCTGTACCCACAAAATGGAGCCTATTACAATCTTCAGAGATGTCCAAACATTTAAAATATCTTACCTCCTTTGGTTACAAAATAGTTAATTCTTCAGTTAACTACTGAATGTTTAATCCTTCATTTGATGTGTTGTCTTCTTCTATCTATTATAAATGTTCTTTAAACATTTGGCTATGTTGATTTTTGGATGTTACATTTATTTTTATTGCTATGAATTATGATTATATTATCAAACTATATTATTTTTGAGTACACATGTCTTGATTTTTTTTATTAAGAATTCTTTCTAATTTTTGAAACCTTTTTTTCCAAATTTGGGTAATAACATGACAATTTCTAGACCCCCTCAGTTAAAATAGTGTCAATTTCCTTGAAGCTCTGCATTACACTATAAATCAAAACATTTTGTATGTAGAGAATGGTAGAGATCACTTGCTATTGTCCTAACTTCAAAGTTGAGATGTTGCCTAAGCTACTCAGTGATAAAGGGCAACACTGAAGTCACAATGCAATTCTCTTAACACTCTGTGTAGGCTCCTTCTTTACATCCTTGAACCTGTCAGTCAGGTTTAGTCCTGCATCTATCTTGTGAACACTGATAAAAATGGAAGGGCAGATTAAGGAATGAATTAAGAAGTGGTAATATAAAGTCAAATCAAAATATTGTCTCCTCTTTTTGGCATACTTTAATTCATTCCTAAATAAATCCAGTACTTTTCTTAATTGATACATCAGTTATGTAATTATGCACCTATATACACAAACATACCTATAAAAATAGTTACATTAATTATAATAAACATTATTAAAATCAATTATATATGAAAGCTATAATAGATTTATTACATAAATATTTCAACAATTAGCCTGAATTATAATTTTCAAGGAGGGGTGTGTGTGTGTGTGTGTGTGTGTGTGTGTGTCTGTCACTGTTGATCTAGCCTAGTGCCCCATGCTTGGAAGACGAACTTCAACTACTGAGCTACATCTTAAGCTCTGTCTGATTTATAATTTCCATAAATTAAATTGATTATTGGATCAGTTAATATAGGATAATTATTATGGCATAAATTAATTTAAAAATCACCTTTTTATAAACGAATGAACAGTACTGCAGTTCTTGTTGGCTCCAATTACTGTTAACAGGCAGCTTTGCATAGAGAGTTCTTTATTAATCCTCTGGGATTTACTGGGATACTTAGTGTTCCAATAAGGGAGGACTTCAGCATGTTAAAGAGGTAATTTACTATTGTCATCAAAGTTACAATGAAAAGATACAAAACCAATGCTATTTATCCAGAAGAATCAAGAGATAATGTAACAAATGCAACCTGAGGAGAACCTCCTCTAATGAACTCTGAATTCTAAAATGATTATTTTCAGTACAACTCCACCCAGCAGGAGTTGTACTGAAAATAGTCAAGTCTCTCTAGCAAGCAGCTTCAATGGTCTTAGCACATGTTTTATAAAACTTCTCAAAATGGAATATCAAAATATCTTCATGCATTTGAAAACAGAACTTCCAAAGTCTCAAAATATTTGTGCAAAATA
>JAJEJO010002123.1:0-81055 GCA_020662805.1 Glaucomys volans | reverse complement strand
AGCCAGGGTCATCAGCTCTTCAGTCTTGAGTAGATATTAGCTCTGTCTCCATTCCATGTAGCTAAACTTGCTTTTTCTTCCCAAGGATTCAACATTGAACATGCAGTTTTAATAAATGGCATCTGTTTCTCTTTTTTCTCTCAATTTCACATAGACTTCTAAGCTTATAAAATATGTGTGTACCTAGGAACTGAAGATCAGAGGCATAAGATGATATTCTCCTAATATTAGGCTTAACTTCTTAACGACCATTTTGATCCAATGTGAAACAACTGCTTTCATGTTAATTGAATATATTTCTGGGGAAAAAACAGCTCTCAGCAAAGTTTTACTTTTACTGCCCATTTTTAAATGTTATTAGGCTATCATTTTTGAAATTTTGTACAAAAGATCCTAGACAAGTAACTTCTGATATTTATGTGACATATCACACTAATTTTTAACTTTAGCATATGAGAAAAATATTATTTAGTAAGGGAATGTTCATTCAAGTTAATCTGAATGTATTCATAATATAATGTCAGGCATGGTGTCGAAAACCTGTACTCCTAGCAACTTGGCTGCCTGAGGCAGAAAGATTGCAAAGTTGAGGTCATCTTAGGCAGCTTAGTGAGACCCTGTCTCAAAATAAAATAAAAAATGGACTGTAGATGTAGCTCAGTGGTAAAGTGCCCCTGACTTAAATCCCAATGTCACAAAAAATAAATAAGTAAATTAAGATTCATTTTTTTTTCATATTTAACATCTCAACTCAGGACATGTAAGCAGTTGTGACCTAGTTGTCATTACCTGCCAATGTGAATCAAAACCAGCACAAAGAGTATTGGGGTTTGAAAATGAGTTCCAGAATCAATAGGAGAGCACCCTTTTAAGAAACACTGCATCTCCCACACTCTTATGTCATACAGTACAGTTTGTGTAAAGAAACAAAATCATTGACACCTATGGATCAAACCTTATTCAGAATTATTGAACTCTGAATATGGAGAAATTTTAGAAATAAATTATCCAATTTATTTTAAACAGAACACATGGATGTGCAAATATATATGATACATATACATATATATATGAAGATAAAGGATTTTTAAAAACTACATGAAAAAGTTCTAAAAGATATTTTTAAGTAAGTATGGAAACAAAATATCTAAGAGATAAAGGAAGCATTGTACCATACTATAATTTAATTGACAGCATTGTTTTTTTCTTCTCCTGCCTGGTGAGAAATAATGGTGGTATGTTTTTGGTGCAGCAAAAACTTGGGGCTCCAGTCACCACAACCCTTTGACCCACCTCTGATATCAGCTGTAGCTGTGATGATAGTTTCTGTGCTCATTGACAATGTCTCAATTAAGGATCCCAAGCTCAGTTTTAGGAATAACCCAAACTAAGACAGATGGTATCTGAGATTTAATTATAGTAAAATTAAATAACTGTTTTTTAAAATACAAAGGTAGATGCAACACTTTATATAAAAATTTCTGAAAATTATCCATTTAAATTACATTTTGCTTATAAAATTCCTGTTAACACAAAAATATTAAAGCCAGCTGCAATAGCTTATAATTCCCTCCCTTCTAAATGCCAAAAGTATACTTACTCTCTGATATATATTATGACCGATATATCCAATTAATGGCATACAGGAGTGATACATAATTCAAAACACTTGAACTTTTATACAGTAATAGAATACAGATTGTAAAGCACATTTATATGTATTATAATCACACACAGGTTTCATCATGATAACAAAATGCCTAAACTGGTGAGTCATTTGTAAAAAAGAAAACCATCATCAATTCCTTAAAGGTACGTATTTTATAAACCTCTACCCTTTCACACTATCTAAAAATAGAAATTAAAGACTTTAGTCATACTTATACTGATTTCATAGTATACATATTCACTCTTTGTAACATGTTGAAAAACACATTCCATGACACTCATAATTTTTGTTTAAGTATTTATATCAAACAATCGTTATTGCACATGTGTCATGTTCAAGGTAGTTGTGCTACAGAAAGTTCTAAAAAAATGAGAAGCAGTTTTTATGAGTCCTTATGCTACCCCATGCAGATGAATGGCATGAAACTCATAAAAATCCAACTGCTAAAATACAAATAAAATGTCATAAAAATATCTAAAGTGAAGGTTCAGTGGAGGAAGAAATTATACCTCTTCAGTAAAGTAAGGAAGCCTTTCTAGAGGCTGTCATATTTTAGTACCTTCTTAAAAATAAGTAGACACTAGCCATAGGAAAAATGTAGAAAATTTTTGTTAAGATAATGTGTACCATGAATAGGAACACAAACATGATAAAATCATGCTCATTCAGCAAACCAAAGGTTGTTCAGTCTTGCTAGGATGTGAAGTGAAAGTCAGAGCAAGAAATGCTGCTGGGGATCTGTGTGTGGGTTGCTAAGGAACTGACATGGCAGACAGGGACAACACCTTGGGCAGGATGTGTTGGAATAGTGCAAGATAAAAGATGTCAAGGAAAGGGATTATTTCAAGAGGGGAGGATGATAATGTCAAACACTGGAGAAAAATTTGAGACAATTGATGTCTGGTAAAAGGGTAACTGGCTTACAGTGGCAACCCTTGGAAGAAAAATAGTGGAATTTTTAATTTAAGGTATAAGGGAGTGAGAAACCATCAATAGAAAATAAATTACTCTTATAAGAAGTTTGGACAAGGAAGGAGAAAAGCCCCAAACTTGCATTTTCTCTTCAATAATTTTTTGATGGACTGTCAATAAGAAATAACAGCATCCTCTTTTAAAAGAATAAATTCTATTCTCAGTCTTATCAGATTCATTGATTGACAAAATTAGTTTGTGTTTTAGTTTAAAGAGTTACTATACAATTTTTCTAACACCAAGGATGCTACAAAACATATCAATGTGTTTTCTTGTAGAATAAGATGGGAGAAATAGTCAACACACAACAGGAGTTAAAACTGACCAATTTGCCAATGTACATGTGCTGAATATTTGGAATTTTCTTTTTTAATAACATGTAACAGAATAAAAACAGATTCATTAAAAGAAAAGCAAATATACATATATTGATTGAGAAAAATACTACAAACTTAATTGAGAGAACTCTTTTAATATTTGGCAAGTGTAACCTTCCAGTTATAGAGAATAATAAGTATATAAAAATTTATTTCCCGTGTATCACCTAACTCATTGTGTCATCTTGTTCAAATTACATGATTTTCAAGAGCCTTTTTGGCTTATTCAAAAATGGAATAATATTGCATAATATTGTTGTGAGAATCAAATGAGCCATACACACAAATTTTTAAACAAATAGTTGGCATACTACTTAAAGGATATTAACCATGTGTTTATAAATGTGTATGAACTGTTTGCATACATAATTCAAGGAAAAACGTGGGGGACATCATATCATGTAGATAAAATTGAACGTGCATTTTTATTTTTACACTACAGTGAAAATATGTTTTATTTTTATATTCATCAAGACAAAGAATTGGCAATCCTTTCTATAAAAAGCCAGATGAAAAATATTTTAGATTTTAAGTGTTGTACTGTCTCTGCCCTGGCTATTCAACTCTGTCATTGTAGCACAAAAGCATACGTTGACAACATTTAAATGCATTGATGTGGTTGTTTTTTAAGACCTTATTTATAAAGATGGGCATTGGGCCATATTTGGTCCACAGGCTGTTGCATGCTGATCTCTGACCTATGATATCATTTTTGATTGCATAACATCATAATATTTGCAATTTATTTGGTAACCAGACAATTATTGGACATGCAGATTTTTTCTCAAAATTTGCTTTTACAAGTCACAGTACCTAGTCTAGATTAGTTGACTTGAATAACTTATATCTTTATATTACCTTTCACATTCACATGAAAGTTTTTATCATGCATGTTTTGCCATCCAGAACATTTGGTCCAAATTTCACTAGCACAAGTGTTTAAGAAAATCACCTTCTAACACCTTCTTCTAAATGGGACATTTATTTGGGGAGGATTCTCTTAGATATTCTAATTTTTCTGTTACCATTATTCTCTAAAATCAAAGCCATAAATATTGATTATAATTTAGCAATTTAGATGTAATTTACAAAAAAATCATTTCTATTTATTTCTAATGAAAATGGTTTTATTTTAAATTATCATATAATTTATTCTCATTGAAATATAAACTAGAAAAAAGAACAGGAAAAATCATCCTAAACTGTATTTTTCTATGACAATTTTCTAGAGTTTTCTCTAGGAAAGCATGTCTTTTTCATATCACATCCGTAAACCAACACCTAGAAAAGAGCTGGAAATTCAGTATTCAAAGATATCCACCAGAAGAATAAATAATATTAATTTTAGTTCAATCATTCTAATTAAATGGAATTAATAGTATACATTATATTATTTCATGAATATCTCAATATACATATACAAACACAAAATATAGCACATACTTTAAGAAGTAATGGCTTGGATGACTTTTATTTCCCAGCACATTGCTGCCACTTCTCCTTGCCCTTGGAAACACTACTGTCCAAGGTCTGGTCCCCAGTGTAATAGTGTTGCGACCTTCTATAACAAGTCCTCTCATGACAGCTAACTCACTCCTGCAATAATAGTCCATTCATGAGTGCAGTAGGACTTTATCATGACATAATCACCTCTTATTTGTCCCCACCCTTCAATACTATTTTATTAGGGATTAAGTTTCCAGCATATCAAGTTTGGAAGGCACAACTGAACCATAGTTGGGGAGAAGGTAAAGTGGAGAGAAGGGCTGGGGTTGTGACTTGGTGGTAAAGCACTTGTCTGGCATGCGTGAGGTACTGGGTTCGATCCTCAATACCACATGAATAAATAAAATAAAGGTATTGTGTCCATCTACAACTAAAAAAAATTTTAAAAAAAGAGGAGAGAGGAGAAGGAACAAGGAGGAGGATTCACTGTTACAGATCCATGGCATTCTGATATTTAATTCTTATTAAAATCATCAAAGAGCTGGCAAGATTCTAATTGCTATGAAGCCAAAACATCAGGATAAATAAGGAGAGTTAAAACAAGCAGCAGCACACAAAATATTCTTGACTTCTAGAATGTTCAAATGTGCGTCTTCGATTTTAGCTCACTCTAGTAGAGAAGAGATAAGTTAAGATTTGGGTAACATATCTTCCAAAGAATAAGCCATTACTTCAAAGGACAGGGTGGATACATGGCTGGTGTTGTCCATACAGTATTTTGTTAGTAGTGTCTGCTGTCTTGTGCAGAGTGGAAGCAATAGGAAAACAAGAAGTAAAAACACCCACCATCACCTCCTGAGGACAGTTTTAGAGATGTAGGAAGACGTCTTCTCTCCCCATCTTGAGCTCTGTCTTCCACCATGGTTGATGCACCATGAACCTTTGCCAGATGGGAGCCCAATAGTGTTGGACCTACCAGTATCCAGAACTGTAAGAAATAAATTTATTTTCTTTATATATTAGTCTGAGATATTTTCTTATAACAACACAAAGCAGAACAAGACACTCCCAGCCTCTAACAGAGTTAAGTAGATTTTGGTTCTTGTCATTTATTAATTTTTCCATTGCAGTTAGTTTTTCCTTGCCATAAGCTTCGCATTTGTAGTAGAAGAATATGTATTTACAACTATAAACTTGTATTCGTTTTATTACTATTTATTTACATAGGTGGGTTTGAAAAAACTGCTAAAATATTGTAACAATCTTACACAGTCAATAGAAAAATACATAAGACCTGAAGAATTATATTATGAGTTCATTGAATTGGTTAACAAGTAACACAGGAAAATTTAGAATCCCTGTTAAGTACCTCAGAGATTAAATCCCTATACTCTAATCTTGGAACAGCTATTCTCATTAATTTGATATATATATCCACACCATTTTTAAAAATTTTACTTTAATTTAAGTGTATTCATAAATAACATTGACATTGTGTTTTGTGGGTATTGTAAATTGTTTTATCTCTCACTCAACTTTGTTATTTAAGCTCTAGCCTTTTGTTAAGTATAAATCTCATTTATTCATTATTTATTCATTCTAATTGCTCTACAATATAGAATTCATATACTATGAATTATATATGAATTTCCTTATTGATAACATTTTAAATGTTTCCCATATTTTACTATTAGGTGTAACCTGCTTACAGTAATAAGTACATATGCTCCTATGCCAGAATTTCTCTTGGACATAACTCAGGGTCAAGATTGCTGCATCATGGAATATGTGAATTTGCAACATCTTCAGTTACTACCAATTTGTTGCCAACAGTATCCCCGCAAGTGCAGTGCAATAACATCTTGATTCCCCATTCTGGCTTTATCTGAGATAGTTTTTGAAAATCTAATGAATGTGAAGAAATTGTTGGGTACTTTTAATGTAAATTGTCTTTCAAAATTTTCTTTTCTATGAATTGTCTAGTCATAATCTGCAATGAATTTAGGATTTCTGAATTATTTCCTAGATATGAACATTAAAATCCATTGGTCTGTCCTAAATGGATGTGGTGATTTGGATGTGAGATATCCCCCAAAAAGTTCATGTGTGAGACATTGCAGGAAGGTTTAGAAGAAAAATGATTGGGTTCAGATAGTTTGAACCCATCCAATGAATTAATCCCTGATGGGATTAACTGAGTAGTAACTGAAGTGTTAGGGTGAGACTGGAGGAGGTGGGAATTTGGGGCATGGCTTTGGCATGTACATTTGTATCTGGCAAGTAGAGTCCTCTCTCTGCTTCCTGTTCATCATGTGAGCTGCTCCCCTCTGCCACAGTCTTCCACCATGATATTTAGCCTCACTTTGAGCCCTGAGGAATGGACCTGTCTATGGACGGAAACTTCTGAAACCACAAACATCCCAATAAATTTTTCCTCTTCTAGGGTTGTTCTGGTCAGATCGTTTAGTCACAGCACAAGAAAGCTAACTAAAACAATGGATCTGAATCTATGCATGCTTCTGCAATATTGTGCTCTGAAGAGTTGGAAAATATTAATTAACTCTGGAGATACTCTGATATTTCCTTTGTCAAAGTATTTCATTAAGCATTATTAAAATGATATAAATGAAAGTTATTGATTAGCATTAATAATAACAGAAAAGACTTACTATGAAAAGCTCTAGAACATGTAGTGATACAGACATGTATTCCAAAATTTTAATTTTTACCTGAAAACTGAATGTTTTCATTGGGAAATATATCAACTGTCCCTGAAAGGAACTTCTGAATTTTGTAGAATTATGTGCCTGATACTCAAATATGCTTATCTGTCATTTCTTTGCAGAAAAAAGCTGTGCTTAATTTAAAAAATGGACTGGGGTTGAGTGGTAGAGTGCTTGCCTAGCATGTGTGAGGCACTGGGTTCAATTCTCTGCACTGCATATGAATAAATAAATAAATAAATATCCATTGACAAATTAAAAGTATTTTTTTTTTTAGAAAAAGTTGTTCAGGAGAATGGCTCTTTTATGTGTATTTCTCATTCAGTCACTCAGAATATTTAAAAGAGTTACTTTTAAATAGATTTAATAAAGCACTTTTTATTGTTTCATCAAGATATTCTTACATAGAATCATTCTTTTTAACTCTGAATGCATGGCACTGATGAACACAATGACTAGAATTCGATTTGGTGGCACGGTAGTTTAGACAGTTTGAGTATCACCACCACAGTTATCAACATATCAAAAACCTGGCAAATAACATATTAGCATAATTAACTTAACAGATCTCCTGATTGTACGTAGGTATTTTAGTCAGCTTTCAGTTACTGTAACAGACACCTGAGAAAATCACTTAAAAAGAAAAAAAAAGGATTTTTCAAGAAAATTGTTATGAGATTCCAGAGAAAATCCCCAATTGTAATTTACCAGACCTGTAATGACTTTTCCTTCTTAAGAAAAGTGTTGATAACTTGAACCTTATTTCTAAGAGCTACTTGCTTAAAATTTGTTTGCTTCTCAGAAATTTAGCAACATAAACTAATGCACTACTTGAAGATCTCTAGTTTAGTAATCCTGTCATCCTGCCACTTTGTCATATCTGTCTCCCTTATATGTTTAGCGAAGGTCATGTTCCTTTGTTCTCCAAATTTTGCAGAAGAAAAATCAGAAGATCTAACGTCACTTTGCCACATTGGAGGCCATATGCCATTTTTTCAGGAGACTGTTTACGAGGAAGTTTTATCTTGCTATAGCAAGCTCTTTTACACGAAGACACTTTTAAACAGGACAGAGGTCTTTTCACTCACTGCATTTGCTGGCAGGTGGTCTTCCCAACACACAAACCTAGTGTCAGCTCAGGCCCTGGACTCATAAGAAAACTGGTATTTTCAACCATAAGACAAGTGGCTGAAAGTTGTTTGCATTGGGGATTGCATTGTAGAGGGAATAAAAGTTAGGGAAAAAAACCTCTTTCACAGATCTCAGACTTAAGTGTCCTAAAATTTCACATCACTCAGTTAAACACATTTGATCACACTGCTCTAAGAATGGCAAATCCTAAAACTGAAAAAAAAAAAACAAACAATTTCAGATTTAGAAAAGTATAAGACCAAGTATATTCAACAAATGTTTAATGGCAATATTTGAAAGGATACATTGAATTTGAATTTAATCTTGCTAATATTGATTTTTTCATAGTTCAAAGGCATTATTTCTAGTAAAATGTTGATAATGTGTTTTCCTTTAGCTCTGGAATAAACAAGCATGGATTTTAATATAAAGTTTAAAAATGTTTAATTATCTTTCCTTTATTTCTATAAAGCTGATTCTTGTATTTTAAGGAAAATGTATGCTGAGTACCTTTGAGAATTAGAGAACATTGGATTATTGTTTTGCCTAGGTGACAAGTCATAAATTCTTAGTGGATTTATCTGCATTTTATAGGTCTAGTTCATAATCATTTTGAGTAAAAAATACCTAAACCACTTCATGGTGAATGTCTTTGGCCAGAAATTGCTTAGAGACCATATGACTCATTCCCCAAATTCTTTCTGATACTATGATATTCTTTACCATACAGATAGTCTCATTTAAATAAAATTGAAAGCACTGTAACAGGCTTCTATGCTAAAATCACCATGATCTTTCCTTTTGGAGATCATCTCTAAGCACTAGTGTCAAGACAAACATTTGTGTTTGTTTATATGTAACCAAATGTGTTCAAATCAGAGTCAGCAGTTGACTCCTCTGCTGACAGAGACCTGAAATAACCTTGCAGCTAGGAGACCTTCTGTTCAAAAGCCATGCTTTCTAAATATAAAAGTAGAGGAGATGGGAACCCATTAGTGGATCAGGAAATTAACTTAGTGGGTCCTATTCATATTTTTGAAATAACTAGAAAATAAATGAGAAAAAGAGGAGAGAAATCAACATGTAAATGTACATGGACAGGTAGTCAGGGATATTTTCATAAAGCTGCTTCAGATTGTGTTTGTGTGCATATATCAATGCTTACATACCTGGGCATGAACTGGGTTGTGGGGATAAAGTACATTAAAGGATGTCGGGCATCCTGTAAAAATATTTGAAAATCCCTCTTTTAAAAGACCATTCTAGTGTGTGTGTTTTTTTAAAGACACACATAAATAGGATAACACATTCATTATCCTGGAATTAGTTAGGAATATAGCCTCTTTACTTCTGTCCCTCCTTTTACATGCAGAGTCAAAGGAAAGGTCAGTCAACCCATTGGGTAATACCATGCTTCTATGTGGAAAAGAAACTCTAAATTCTGATTCATAAATTTGGAGTGACTTCAAGCTCAGTGACAAGAAAGGACAATTAAAAAATGAAAATAAATAAAATTAATTGAAAGGAAGAATACATACTAGAGATTTATAGACTAGGTTCAAAAAAATAGGAAAAAAAACCCTAAGAGCTTATGAGCTAAGCTTGTTAGCAAGTGATTGATGGTAGAAGAATCACTGACCCCTCCACTCCTATGTATATTCATCTATTTAACCAACATTCACTGAGTTGTACTTTCTGCCCTGAAACATATTCACATTGCAATTCACATTGATGAATAGTATAGATGAGAATTTTACTACAGAGAATATAGGCATTGAAAACCTGTAAAAACAAATAACTACAAATACCATGAATGAAAACTGAAGAATTAAGTAAGACAATAGTTAGAAGAGTGAAGGTTATATTGATGGTCATGCCTGACTTTTCTTTTTCTTTCTTTTTTTTTCTTGCATTCATTTTAAACAATGTTTTTATTTGTTCTTTTCAGTTATACATGATAGTGTCCCCTCTTTCTTCTCCCAACTCCACCCTGTCCAATCTAGTAAACCTCCCCTTCTACCTGCCCCCACCCCATTGTGAGTCGGCATCTGCATACCAGAGAGAACATTGGCCTCTGGTCTTGGGAGAATGGCTTATTTCACTTAGCATAATAGTCTCCAGTTCCATCCATCAACCACTCTGGAAAGCAGTATGGAAATTACTCAGAAAACTTGGAATGAAATCCCTATTTGACCAGTTATTCCATTCCTTGGTATGTACCCCAAAGACTTAAAATCAGCATACTATAGTGACACGGTCACATCAATGTTTATAGCAGCTCAATTCACAATAGTTAAGCTATGGAATCAACCTAGGTGCCCTTCAACAGATGAATGGATAAAGAAAATGTGGTATATATACACAATGGAATATTACTCAGCCATAAAGAAAAATGAAATTATGGCATGCCTGGTTTTTCTATAGGAGAAATATTTCAGTGAAGAGTTCAAAATATGTACACTTGACTATGAAAAGAAAAAGAAATGTTTGGAGAAAGGTAGATTGTTCCAAGTGAAGGAGGTTACATTAACTGAGATGACAATACTAATGAGGTAATGTAATTAAAATGAGGCAAATTTATTTCGAATTTAGTATGGAAAGAGAACATGCATGAAGTTGATGGTGGTCAGGCCATGAATTCAGTTATTTATTAAGTTCCT
The DNA here is from genome assembly GCA_020662805.1 of Glaucomys volans. Taxonomy (NCBI): domain Eukaryota; kingdom Metazoa; phylum Chordata; class Mammalia; order Rodentia; family Sciuridae; genus Glaucomys; species Glaucomys volans. The sequence goes on along the minus strand of JAJEJO010002123.1, from coordinate 70,077 downwards.
ACTTAATACCCAAAGATTAAGTCTCTTTGGTTCTTCTTATGAAGACAAATATAAAATACATTTTAAAAAAATAAAAATTAAAAATATATCACAACCTCAAAGAGTAAAAATTCTGTTTTTAAGGAAATAAAGCAGGACCAAAAAATAGAAAATTATAATGTGAGGTTTTACTGAAGAAATGGTGATTCAGGCAGGATACTTGGAGTGTGTAATGTTTAAAAGATATGCATAAATTGAGACAATTACTCATGAAAATACTTCTGAAAGGAGATTTCAGTATAGAAAACACAGCAAGTACAAAGGAAAGAAGATAAGTACAGCTTCATTGAAGGGGCAAAAAGAAGGCTAGCATGACTGAAAGTCAAGAAATATCCAGGACTAAATCAGACAAGATCCTGAGTCATAGTGAAGACTGGTCCTTTATTCCTGTGTTGAGAGGCACCTTGATCGTGTTAAGCAAGGTAGTGAAATGATCTGGTTTAATTTTTAAAGGGATCCCTTGGGTTGCAGGTTGGGGATGGAATGAAGGGAGCATAGGGTCCAACCAAGAGATGACAGCAGCTTATACCAGTGATGGAAGTTAGAATGAGCAGTCCAAATTGGCATATATTTTAGGTAAAGAGATGACATTTTGTGATGTATTGATATTGAACACAAGAAAGAGTATGTATACTATTATTATGACTATTATGCTAAGAGAAATACTGCCCATATTTTAGACCTGAATAACTGGAATAAAAAAGGTAGAACAAGCCAGTTAGGTTTGAAAATAAGAGTTTTGGTTTCTGCATATGTGTGGGCAGAGAAAATAAGAATTCTACCTAAGATGCCAAGAAAATATGAATGGTGATTTGAAAGTTTTACAAAGTTCAGAGAAGAGGTGAGTTCCAGAGCCATAAAATTTGAAATGCAATGGATAACATTGAACTTAGATAAATTGGAAAAAAAAAAAAAAAAAAGAGTTAGGGGGTGAGTCTGGATATAGGGGGAGGAGAAGGAGGGTCCAACAGCAAAGCCTGAGAAGGCACATCCAATATGATCAGTGGAAAAGCAGGAGAACATGAAATAAATAAAGGGTTTAGGAAATTTAAAAGGACTAAAGTTAAGAAAGTTAAGAAGGCAAATAAGTAGGGTAACAACTGAAAATTATCCATTAGATTTGGCAGAGTAGAAATTCTTATTGATAGGGAAAACCTCAATTAGCATTACTTTTCTTAGAGTCACAAGTGGTATTGTTAATGGACTCTTAGGGGGAAAGTGAAAAGAAAATGTATTCAAATAATTTCTGAATCAGAAGTAAAGTCAAGTCATTAAACTATAAATAAGGTTATAGAATCTCAATAGCTGTTGATTATTATAATTTCCTATAACAAACCTATTTAAAACTCTGAGCAAGGTATTTTTAGAGGACAAATCTGAACAAAAGTCATTTCCTGGAACAAACCTTAATAATTTCAAATTTTGCATTCATAATCTTTAGAAATATCAAAACAACCCTTTTAGCATTACCTGAAATTTCCTTGATATTTCAGTAAATGCACTTGGACATACACTGTGAAGTTAAAGTACAGAAACTATAAATTCAACTTAATTTTATAGAAAGAAATATATGCCATGATTGGAGAACTTTTTCCCTTATCCATTTAAACCATTTATAGTGGCTAAATAATGTCATGGTCTTCTCCAAGCATGTGTTGAGATCCTTCAAATTCTACTCAAGGCTCCTTGATAAAATGTTAACTAAAGTCTGTTGTCTGTAGCTTCAATTTCATTTTCAAGTAGAAAATGAGTTAATATCACAGAACTTGTACTCTTTCTACCAGAGAAGTTTGCATAGAGCGGTGAATGAAAGCTTGATTGGAAAGGGATCAAAAGAGGGGAAGAGAAGATAGTCATTGATTAGACACATCTTTTGAAGGGTTATACTTTCAAGAGGAGCAAGCAGAATGTAGGATCAAGGACTTTTTTTTTTCATTTTTTAATTTTGCATTTTAAGATGGAAATATGATAGCATGTTAATGGAAATGATCATGTACATGGGGAAAATTGTTAAAGGAGACAATGTTAAGTAGAACAAAATCCGCGAATAGTGAGACAGCATAGGTTCCAGTGGGCATGAAGTAGCTTTAACCAGCATAGAAGTTAATCTTCAACTAAACATGACTTTGCAGAACAGGATAAAGAATTTGAATTTCATTGGACAGAGATCAAGATGAATGTTAAAAATAGACCAGAAAATGTGATGTCAGTTTTGGAAAATGAAGTTATGGTTTAGCTTTTGGTAATCACGAGCTCCAGAGGTTAACAACCACAGAGTGCTTGTCAGAAGGAAATGCCATTTGAAAGCGGCAAATAAAGACATAAAGTACAGAATGGTAGAAAATCTTTGCCAGCTACTCTTCTGACAGAAGATCAATATCCAGAATATATGAAGAACTCAAAAAATGTACTGCCCCCCCACATTAAATAACTCAAATCAATATATTATGTAAACAGACATTCCCTCCCCTGCAAAAAAAGTAATTCAAATGTTCAACAAATACATGAAAAAATGTTCAACATCTTTGGCATTCAGGAAAATGAACATCAAAGCTACTCTGAGATTCCATCTCATTCCAGTTAGAATGGTAATCATCAAGAATACAAATAATCAATGCTGATGAGAATATGGGTAAAAGGGAAACACTTACATACAGTTGTAAAATAGCATAGCCACTATGGAAATTAGAATGAAAATTCTTCAGAAGTCTTGGAACACAACCACCATATGACTGATTTACAACACTCCTCAGTACTTATCCAGAAGAACATTAGCTGTGCTATAGCGATATGTGCATACCCATGTGTAGCAGCACAATTCACAATAACCAGGTTATGGAAACAGCCTAGGTGTTTATGAGAAAATAAATGGATAAAAGACATCTCTCTCTGCCTCTCTCTCTCTCTGTCTGTGTCTCACACACACACACACACACACACACACACACACACACACACCCATACACACATACAGAGTTTTATTCAGCTATAAATTAAAATGAAGTCATTTTTGGAAAAAAGATTGAACTTGAGTATATCACGTAAAGTCAAACAAGCCAGACTCAGAAAGTCAAGGACCATGTTTCCTCTCATATTTGGAAGCTAGAGAAAAAAAATGGGAGAAAATGGTGGGGTGATCTCATGAAATTAGAAGGCAGACCAGTATAGGAAGAAGAAGGGAATCAGAATCAGAGGAGGGAAAGGAGTAAAAGGGGAGATACTGGAGAATTAAATCGAGCAAATTGTTAGGCATAGTGTACAAATATGTCACAACAAACCTTGCTATTATGTAAAATTATAATGCACCAATTAAAAAATACAAAACAAAGTTACTTTTCAGTCAATAAAAAACAAAAAGGAATTGGAAAATAAGGAGAATGAAAGGGCAGGTGTTGTAATGGCCAGCCACACAGAGGCTTATATTGCCAGGAATGATAATCCCAGGAAGAAACCGCATGTTTATAATACAAAGTCTAATAAAAATTGAAATAATAATGACTGTTGGTAGGTGACATAAGTATGGAGGTTGGGAGGTTAAGAAGAGGAGAAGACATTTCAACTTCAATCTGACAGGAATGTGTTAAGAGGGAGGATATGTGAGGTTACAAAGAACTCCTCCTTGTTCTGAGGTCAAGGGTTGAATTTAGAAAAACAAAGTCCAGATCACAATAGTGTCAAACAGTTGTAGTCTTGATGGGCAGATTGGAGCACCTCTGTTCCCTGGTTAGAGATCTAGAACTGCGGGGGAAGATGCTCACAAATGGAGTGGCTTTCAGGGCACCCTCTTACATCTGATATTGGATTTTCAGTGAATAAGCATGAAAATGGAATTCTCTGGGATGAAAGGAAAACTTTAATTATTAAATGAATGAGATGAGGCTGTCTTTTTATCACAATGTTTTTTATAACTTGCCAAAGCTCTTAGATATAGATATGTATACACACACACACACACACACACACATATATATATATATTTTTTTTTTTTTTACTAAAAACATCATAAGGATCAATAATCCTCCATGATTTTATGTCTTGGTCAAAACTGAAACATAGCAATCCTAGGTTAAACAAAATGGTCAAATAATTCATTTTATTATCTGAAATGCCATTTGCTATTATTTCCATTTTTATCAATTTTTATTAAACACAGAATTATCCCAATAGGTACTTTTGATAGTTTCAAGCCTTATACCTATTTCAATTTAGACCATTTGTTACTAAGAATATTTGTCATTTGTATTTTGTTATGTCTGTTCTGTTTGCATATCTTGGGAAAAATACATTATATGTCCACTATGAATGCCTGTTTTCATTTCCAGAAAAGAACTATTTTTTTCCTCCATTTTGACATACATTTCCTTTATCTTTCATTTTAGAATGTTTTATTACTTTCTAGTAAGTAACATACAGTAGTTCTGAATAGAACATGGCTTTATTATTCACCAGAATAATATAATTAAGTTTAAAATATGACTTCTTCCTTCATTCAGGAATAATTCTGTTAATCTTATAGATTTTTAATGTGAAATTTTAAAACCGATTTCTTATCAAGTATGGGCAACTTTGAAGTATGTGTAAACTTTCAGCTTCTAAGGTGAACTTTGCTTCATGGTCACCTACACTGATTTGCTCAGGATCATCTCATTGGTGACAAGAAGACAATGGAGTCAACTCAGTACAAAATTATGAGGCCCATTGGAATATTTTCTTTCCTTTAGCAAACAGATATTGCCTCTGCAAACATACGGAGGCTAATTTCCATATTTTTTCTAGTTGTGTGATTGTTAAGTATATTATTGATTAAACTCACCTGTCTTATTTTTCTAGACATACCGGACAATTTGTATTTTTCAACAAATCATCTATTACTCATTTGTAGAAAATGTAATAAATCCTTGTCCTTTCCTCAAAACCATTTTTTTTTTTTTTTTTTTAACAAGAAACCATCTGGCCTGGAGCATCTAAAAGTTCAGAGCCCTAGAGAGGGTGGATCAGTATACAGGAACTCAGGAACACTAGTGTGTGGACATCCATTTCTCTGTGAGCTTATTTTCTGACATGTTGTCTTTAACATTGTAGAATGGTAGAGCTGCGGCTCTGGCTCAGGACTCAACCCAGATGGGGCTTTTGCTCTTCTCCTGTCAGACATGATTTGTCTTCTAGTTTCCTGTTGTTCTATTTCCCTCTGTGGTGTTTGGTATTACCCATTCTTTCTCCCTGGTTCACCCATTTGCCTTGACATTTTAGACTCCCAGACTCCCCTGGTTCTCCTATAGCCTGCCTTCTTTGGCAATGACCCAACTTGGAACAATGTCAGTTTCACTCTTGGCCCCTTTGCTTGGCAAACTTGAGTTTCCTGCTTTCCATAGATGGCTTTGCTGAAATACAACCCTGGCTGGAGTTACAGACATTGTGTTTGTAATTATCTGAAGAGTTTGCCCTCAGTAGTAAGGTATGCTACTGGCAAACCACAGCAGTCTCACTGCCTTCTGGAGTTGAGTGCATTCCTTTCCAGCCAGACACATCAGGATGTGGTCCATGCCTGCCATTGAGAGGGTGTGAAGGACAACTTAATGTCATTGTGGATGACAAATAATTTGAAATTCACATTTATATGCTGGATGATGGATAAAACACAACTCTTTTTTAAATCTTTAAAATATGAGAACCATACCTCTCATAGCTTCTGTATCTCTCTCAGTTTCTTTCTTCACAGTCACCCTTCAAGGCAGCTGTCCACACCACTTTGAATTTTTTCCACAAGGCTGCTAAGAATCACATCTCAGGAAAGATAATGCATAGTTTGTGGCTCTTACATCACTTGACTTTGGGGCATATTTGCCAACACTAGCTGTTTTCTCTGTTTAAAAAATATGTTTTGTTTTATTTTTCCTTTAAGACCTCACAATTTTTGGATTTTATTCTTATTTCTCTGGCATACACTTAAAGGAATTTTTTCTTCTTCCTATTCCTCTATTCCTCTTTGGATTTGTGTGTGTGTGTGTGTGTGTGTGTTGGGAGTTTCTGGGTTTTAAAACCAGGGGCGCTCTACCACTGAGCTACACCCTAGCCCTTTTTAATTTCTAATTGAGTCAGGGTCTCATTAAATTGCTGAGACTGGCCTCGAATTTGTGATTCCCCTGCCTCAGTCTCCTGCCTGAGTCACAGGGATTAAAGACCTGGGATACCACGCCTGGCAATCATTTGGATTCTTAGGAGTTCTGCTGATGATTATCTTATATTCAGATTTTATACATGTTCTCTGAACAATCTCAGCCCATTCTTTGTCTAAAATTGCCGTCCCTTTGTAAATGTGCTTCTTCTCCCATATATTTCTCCATAGGTGGAATTCTATATGCCCAGCTTAATTTTGAACATCACCACTTACTGTTTATAAGATTCGTAGACTGAATTTGACTTCTCCTCACTAACCTGCTTTTTCCTGGGATTTCTTTTCTTTCTTTCTTTCTTTTTTTTTTGTGTGTATTTTTTAGTTGTTGATGGACTTTTATTTTCTTCATTTATTTATAGGCAGTGCTGAGAATTGAACCCAGTGCCTCACACATGCTAGGTAAGCACTCTACCACTGAGCCACAACCCCAGCCCTCCCTGGTATTTCTTATGTCTGGAATGGCATCATAAACCACTTTCCCCAACCAGACACCAAGCGGTCCATCACACTTTCTTTTCTTCCTGCACCATCTTATAATAAATCATCAGTATTTAGTTTTATTTTCTCAGTGTCTGAAATCTCTCTCTCTCCCCTTCCTTAACTTTCATTCACTAGCAAACCCAGGCCTCCATCCCCTTTTGCCTGGGTTTGATGATGGTTTTCTCTTCTAACTCATTCTGTAGTTACATTGATTTTTCTACATGAAAATTGAAAGAATCATTATTAAATTGACTAGTAATAGTTTCAATTTTCATTTGCCTGATTCATGCACTTTTAGGGGAGCATTAAAGTTTCAAACCATCACACTTTCCTTGGCAAAGCTCTCCTTTATTTACCTTTTTTATCATTCCTCTCTGCCAACAAAGCACTCTGAAATGCCTTTTTTCCTAGAATATACTTAAATAATAATGGTTTCTTTTAAATGTTTGTCTTCTTACTGGGAAGGAAAGGTGCTATGTCTTATTATTTCATTCTTGTGTTTCTGATTTCTAGTACAATTACAGACACTTTAAATATATAACAAAACTACTACTTTTTCTTTTAAATGGAAAAATTAGTACACTTTCCTAAATAACCAAGATTTCTTTGGAAGTTCACAAAGGAGAGATCCAAAGTTTATAATTCTTACTAAGAAAGAAAAACCAATGTACCTAAATCCCATTATCCTTGCCAAGCCCTATGTGACCTGGCCTTTGCTTATGGATTTTGATTATTTTCCTAATATTCTTTCCACTCATTCCCCCATGGTAGTCTCCTTGCTTTTCTTAATACACCGTACACTGCCTTTATGGCAGCCTTTCGTGTTGCTGTTTCCTCTGATTGAAAGGCTCTTTCTACAGATGCACCTATGATTTTTTTTCAAAAACTTCAAAATTTCTAGATAAATACAAGCTTCTCAATGAGATGTTTCTTGACCCAGTATTTAAAACAGCAGCTCATTCTCACCAAAAATCTCCTGAAAATAATGCAATGTCTCTGATTTATTATCTTCCTGAGCAATTATAACCCTCTGATGTATTATATTTTCCTTGTTTGTCTTCTTTATCTCATCTCAATTTGTTGCATTTTATTTTTTAAATTTTTACAGACTGCATTTTGATTCATTGTACACAAATGAGGTACAACTTTTCATTTCTCTGGTTGTGCATGATGTAGAGTCACTCCATTTGTGTAATCATACATGTACATAGGGTAATGATGTGTGTCTCATTCCACCAGCTAGCCCCCTAGCCTGATTTCCCTCTATAAAATCCAAATGTTCCTCCATTCTTCCATTTCCCTTACGCCTTTTAAACATGGCATGGATAGTAGCTGTGGTCCTCTTTACTGTTTTTTTTTTGTTTGTTTATTTGTTTTTTTGTTTTTTTTGGCACTGGGGATTGGAGCCAGGGATGCTACCACTGAGCAATATCACCAGCCATTTTTATTTTAGGGACAGGGCCTTGCTAACTTGTTTAGGGTCTCACAAAATTGCTGAGACTGTCCTCCAACTTGCAATCTTCTGGAGTTGCTGGGAATACAGGCATGTGCCACCATGCTCATTTTTTTCTTTTTTCTTTTTTGAGATTAGCATTTGAATTAGTAGACTGACTAAAACAGATTGCTCCACCCCACCCCCACCAAGTAGGTGGACCTCATCCAATGAGGAGAAGGCAGGAATGGAACAAAAAGGCTGGTGCTCTGGTCAGAGGCAAAGAACCCCTTGCTTTATAGCTGAGCTGGGCCATTAGCCTTTTCTTGTCTCTAAGTTTCAACTGAAATATTCGCTCTTTTGAGTCTCAAGTCTATCGGCTCAGACAGAACTACTAGCAGCTTTCCTGGGTCTCTAGCTCGCCAACTGTAGATCTTGAGACTTCTTAGTCTCTAGAATCACATGAGCCCATGTTGCTTTAATTTTTCTGGAGAACCCTGACTAATACAATAAGTATAAATAACATGTAACAAGTTGGTAAAACTTTGATTAAATCATTACGAGGCAGTTTGAGTCCATATATAGATGTATACTGTAAGACTTAATACTATTTCAGGAATTATGTGCAGCTGTGGGCTGATTTCTGCTATTCATTTTCTATTTCCATTGAATAATATTTTGTTCTATTTGGTATTATCCATAGATCTCTTTGGGGTTCAAGATGTCCTGTTATTCATTGTGGTTTTCACGAAAATCATATTAAAATACATTTTTAGTGAGTATCAGTATCCAAAACTGATTTATGGCATTGCTGCCTTTCTCTTGAAAATCTGACTTATTGATACATAATTTCCTCTGATTACATGGCATTTTATTTACATGGTTTACATAAATGAAGATATTGTACAGATACGGTATCACGATTTTCCAGTAATATGAATGTTATCAAAGTATTTCTAGTAAAATGGATTACTAATTAATTTGGTTATTTTTTACACAATTTAACATTATTATAATGTTGTCCACAAAGGCTGATCAGCTCTTCTCTTCCTTACAGTATACGTATGGAATTCGTATTTTCACCAGAGACCTGCTGTATATCCACAAACTGTGTTGATGGCACCCAAGAAGCCCATCATATTTCATTAGCACAAATCCTCTTCCTTAGTGTGCCTTGAAAAGACAACCAAACAGTAATAAGTTTCTGGATCTTACAGAAGCCTGACTTACTTGAGTAATAACTTGTCAAATTAATGTTTACACCAAATGACATAAAGAATTGGCAGCAAAGGGCATCCTATCCTCACTAGCATATATTGTCCCTGAGGAATGATAAATAATAAGTAGTGTTTCAAAGACTGAATGCTCCAAGACATCTCAGCTGGACTCCTGTGTTACTTAATATGCATTTGCACTTTGTGACTCTACATTCCTTTGACTGCTGCAGCCAGTGCCATTGTCTTGCCACATCTGCTTAGCTGATGTTGCCACCAACATTCCACAGGAGTCAGGGCAGCCTCAGGATGGACTTGTCTCAGGCCCCCGCACAGCAGGTGTGTTCCACTTGATTGCTACCATAACATTCATCAAGAGATGAATGATTAACGATTGTACTCCCAATGGCTGTAAATGTGTCTTTTAAATAAATCTGTCTCTAAGCTTTGGCCTTGACACCTTATGAGCTTATAGCAATTTAATTAATATTCATTAAAAGAGTCTTGAATCTCCAAAGGCTTATATGAACTGTACTGCTGGAGTATGATATATTGCCATGTCCTCACTTAGTACTGCAACATGTAACATGTGCAAATCCCCTCTCAAGCCAAAATCAAATAGTTACAATGATGCCCACATATGTTAACATTAGTTACGCAGGAGGTAACTTTGTAGGCTTTCTGGGAACTTGGCAGAATCTACAGAGAAATTTATATATTTCTGCTCTCTTTAGTTCCTTATATTGGAGAAAAATTATGAAATTCAAATCAGAGCTCTGTTCTCTTTTTCTCTAAGCATGATCCCTGTTCCAACTGCATTAAAACCACACAGGGCATGCCATAAAACTTAGATTTCTGTAACCCACTTAATACCTATTGAATCCCCATGACTGGGTTACAAGAATGATTTGTACTTTTACCAGATAATTTTAAAGAATATTGCTGTTTAAGAAACTTTAATTTAGAATGCTTGATGCAGACCAAATTTTTTCCACCAGATAAACAAGTGAATAATTTTTAACTTTCATTTTTTGCAGTAATTTAAGTGCAACAAAAAGCTCTCTAAATGAATACTCTGTGTTTCATTGAGAATTGTACAAATATCATCTTGAAGATTGAAGAGAGCCTTGCACCAATGAAGAAAAACGATCTCATAGCTCATACGATGGGGCAAATATTATTCCTGATGATTTTGCATAGTCTTCCATAAGGGTTCATTGACTACAACTGGTCTTTTGCCTTGTTTATTGTTATATTAGTTAACAGTTTCTCCTGCTCAAATTCATGTGTGCACACCATTTGAAAATGAAGATATGTTCATAATTCACATTTACATATGCTTATATATTTATACATGTATTACATAAGAAAATACACAAGTACACCTATACAGATTGGTACCCTTACATTCACGTGTTCATTCACATGAAAACATAGCCTCGCTCATACAGTCATAGGTATACTTGTACAAATAGAAGCACAAACATAAATGGAAACATGCACAAAACACACACACATGTACGTACCCTTGTATACATACACAATTATATATAAATACACTTGTGACACCCTTTGCACTGAAAACTCCTAAAAATATTAAAAACTTATTCATCTTTTTCATTCTATAGCAATTTGTAATCATTCTCTCAAGTTTAAAAGCCTTTTGATGCTAGAAATGTCTGTTTATAGCTTCCTAATTCTGTTTGGCTAAGACATCAAATGATTTTATAGACTGTATATTCTTTGGACAAAATGATAACAGACACTCTAAGAAATGTATGGATACTAAGAGACAGAAAAGTAGGAGCTAAATAGAATGACAGAGTCAATGAATTGGAGGAATGATCAAATAGGTAGGTCAGGATAATAAATATCAAAATGTACAGACTGGAAACCAAAAGCAACACATTTACAATTGGTATAGGCTCACAGAGAATTCTAAGTGGAAACTTGGTTGGTGTGGAATTGAACAATTGCACATAACCTTGATTTTTCTTGGAATTAGTTTTCTTTACTTTGGATAATGATTTCTGAAACCTGTCATTTTAGAAATAAATACTTCAGAAGAAAGCATGTTGAAACCTCTTCCTTCGAACATGTTTATTTATACATTAAAACAAGAAACTCTTTACAAGTATATTATATTGTGTGTATTTATTTTTCTTTCCCTGACTTTTTCCAACCTAGGGTAGAGGTAAAGAAAAAAATGACTTCCTTTTTCATTACTACTGCTTTAGTTTCACAAGTTCTAGAAAGTATTTGAGAATGTTCCTGTGAAAATGTTTGTATTCCTAAGTATTGAATTTTGAAATTAAAAATTTAGACCTAGTATTCTTCTTTGATATCATAACATGAATTTGGCCAAGAGAAGAAGGGGCAATCATATGCTTTTAAATTTCAGTTATTATATTGAAAAATGATGTTCATTTTTGAAAATTAAAAGAAAAATCTTATACATATGCAACTTTTTACTATACCATTCAATGAATTAAAAGAAATCCTATGGCCATGGAATTTTATTAGAAATTTTAAAAGATTTAACAGAAATACATGAAGCTATTAGCCTCAACTATGCTTTCAAAATTACCTTTTTGATATAATTTTGACATTTTAGTAGTCTACATTAACAAAATTAAGGTAGCCTGAAAGAAACTTGTTCTTGCCAGTTCTAGTGGTGCTTTTAAAGTGAGGAGAGCACTCGGTTGCAAATTACTGTGTGATATCATCATTTCTCCTTCTTGGTCTTAGCATAATATAGTTTGATATGTAGATATTCTAAGACCCTTTACATAGCTAATTTCAGAATTAAAATTTCATAACCTACTTTCCAAGCTTGGTGGATACTTTGTAGCTACATCAGATAACACCTCTCTCTCTCTCTCTCTCTCTCTCTCTTTCTCTCTCTCTCTCTCTCTCATGACTTGAAAATACATGTATTATTTTGAAGTAAAATCTCTTCCCCCCATGAACAAAAAGTCATCACTCTTTAGCCAATTAGTTGTTTTGTCTTTCTTAGCTCCTTAGAGGGGACATACATTTATCTAAAATATTTTCAAATTTTCTGTTTGTTCCCAACCTTATTTTGCCCTATGGTTACAAAATTAGTTTATTTAAAAAAAAATCTCTTTTCAGCATTTCACTCATTTATTGTATTCAAAATTGCTCTGCATTTTAGTTTGAGTGATGATTGTATGCTCTTGATTCTAATGTGGCACAGTATGTTTTCTGATATTTTTGTAGTTCATATTTACACAAAACAATTTATGCAAAGATAACAACATTGCACAATTCAGGTACCACGCTACTTCAGGTGCTAAAATGCATCTCTTTATTTTTTAAAAAATGTGTCGTATCTTTCCTTGTTTTGATGTCTTAAAGATCTGGCTTAAGTAATACTTCACTAAGCAACTTAAATTTTTCTGGAATCATTTATGAGATTTCCAGAATTGTGGCTGCTGAGAATAAATTATTGCTGCTGTGAATAACTCATTCTTACCAGGATTTGGGAAATATTATGGTGACATCATTGCATGGTGAAATATCTAATTGAAAATAACAAGACAGGATAGACATAATAATCAATAAAAAGAAATTGCATAGTGACCTATACAACAAATTAAGTCAGAGTAAAGGAAATTTGCTATGATTTTCCATAAAAGCTAATCCGAGAGTCTATTCTATCACTGCTATTTAGGCAAATGGAAATATACTCTTTGCAATGAGGCATTACAAACTGCCCGTGAAATAAAATGAAACAATAATTTTGTCTAAGGCTGTTATTATTACCTACCCTGCCACATCAGAGGTGAAATGTTTCTAATTCTACTGGTCTGAATAATGTTCTTGAGCTTCAGGTCAGTTTATTTTTTTGTTAAAATGATTGAGTTGTAACTGATAATAGGATAAAGATAAACATCACTTAAATTTATACCATAACTCCAATTATAATGTAATTACTTTTATGGGCATTATAATGCTGGGAAAATGACCTTTGTATGGTAAGGTGCTTTTGAATTATTTAATTTGCTTATTTAAAAATGTCTTTTCCTAGCTGTACATGATGGTGCACACCTATAATCCCAGCGACTCGGGAAGCTAAGGCAGGAGGATCACAAGTTCAAAGCAAACAACAACAAAAAAGCCTTTTCCTCAAGCACTCTCCTAAAATAGACATTTAGTGTGAAAACTTCTTTATTTGCCAAACATGTATGTACATGTACACACCCAAGTGCTGCTACTTAGTTAATTTTAAATTTCTGTATAGGCTATGGTTTTTCTTCTTTATATTTTCATATTGCTATTACTTTTATTCTTATATATTAATCCTGATAGAGTTATTTATTTTGTGAGGAGTGTGAGGTAAGTCGTGTATTAAGACACTTACATCTAGTAATAAACACAGAAAGTTCCATCTGTGAGGACTCTGAGGCTGTGCTACCTGCTCCAGGTTGTACGGCAGCTCCCTGAGAACTAGGATGTACATTGAAGAAGCAGAGCTCAAGGGAGGGCATGTTCCTTCTAGTCTTTGAGCTATTGAAAGTGGGCTATAAAACCCACCACACACTTATTAATTTTGCTTTAAACTTTCATTTAACATTTTAATTGTATATTTTGAAACAATTTAAAACTTATGAAGAATTGCAAAGACAGTATGGAGAATTCTTTTATATCTTCTAATGCTAACATCTTGCTTAACCCTTGTACAATCATTGAAAAAAAGAAATTAACTGTTATGATATTATTAATTAAACTACAGACTTGTATTTTTCTTTACCTTTCACCAGTTTTTTCACCATTTTATATTCTGGGATCCAACTCAGGATCACACATTACATTTATTTTTCCTGTCTTCTTACTCTCCTACAATCTGTGATAGTTTTTCATTCTTTCTGGGTCTTTCATGACCTTGATACTTTTAAGGAGCAATGAATAAGTAATGTTAGAATGTCTGTCAATTTGGGTGTGTCTGATATTTCCTTATGGCCATATTGAGGTTATGGATTAGGAGGGAAAATATAACTGGCCCAGTGTCCCTTCTCAGCCATTATATTGGGGGAACATGATGTGTATACATGTTAACCTTCATCCCTTGGTTAAGGTGGTGTCTGCAAATTTCTTCACTATTAGTATTTTTCCCTTTTTAGTGTAAATATTTGGGGTGAGATATTTTGAAGCTATGAAACACTGTGCTTCTCCTTAAACTTCTTTCAGCCTTCATAATTGGATCTTGCCCCAGCAATGATCACTACAGTTCTCTAATGGTGATATTATTTTTCCTTCATTACTTCTATATTTATTAATTAGAGTTCTTCTGAAAGAAGCAGTTGTCCCTTAGCCCTCTAAATTATCTTTAAATGAATTAAACAATAAGAAAATAACTGCCCCTAGGTTCATCCTTTTTGGCACCATTATTTCTCACATAGATGCATGCTTCCATCTGGAATGAGTTTTCTTATGCTTCAAGGAAATTCTTTGACATTTCTTACAGTGCTATTATGCAGACAACAAACTAGTTCAGCTTTGTTGATCTGAAGACTTTTTATTTGATCTTCATTTATGAAAGGTATTTTCAGTGGGGAAAGAATTACAGCATGGAAGTATTATTCTTTTAGTCCTTTACATTTGTTTTCCCCATTGTCTTCTGGCTAGCATAACTTCTGAAGAAAAGTTTACATTAATTTTTATCTTTATTCCTTTAAACCAGGGGTTAATAACATTTTTTTTGTAAAGGTCAGGCTAATAAATATTTTAGGTTTAGGGAGTGATCTAGTCTCTGTAGCATATTCTCCTTTCAAGAATGACTAAAAAAAACTTGAGTTTGGGGGTCAAATTTGGTACATAGCCCATAGATTTATTTACCTGTACTTTGTAGCTATTTTTCCTTGTTGTTATCTTAAAGTTCTTGCTATCATTTTAGTTATGATTTGCTTTGGTATTGAACTTGTTCGTAGAACTTCTCGGGTTTTGGGGGCATATATTTACCAGATATGAAAACATTTTCGACATAAGTTCTTTCATTTTTTTTCTTATTATAGCCTCTTGTGGAACTCCAATTTCAAATATATTAGATTGTTAATCTTGTCCTGAAAGTACTTTTTTTTGTTTTTTTGTTTGACTTTTCATTTCTCCACTTCATTTTGAATGGCTTTTGAAATTATCTTTTCAAGTTTACTGATTTTTTTTTTATGTACAGTCAAATCTGTTAATACTACCCACTGAACTTTTCACTTTGGATATCTTATTCTTCATTTCAAGAAATTACATTAGTTATTTTTTATATGGTTCCATTTATCCTCTCATTGTGCTCACGTTTTCCTTAAAGTATCTGAGCCTGTTTATAATAGATTTTACAGACCTTACTACAAAATACCCCCATTCCTGTCATTGTTGAGAATACTTATAACTATGAACATCTCTCAAGGTTATAAGGCTCATTTCCCAATTCTTCATATTCTACACATTCTTCATATGTTTAATTCTTTTATTAGATGCTTATGAATTTTATGTTTTTAAGTTCTGATATATATGTTAAATGTTGGCATCTGTGTTATTTTTCAATTACTTTATTTCAAAGTTTTTTTAACCTTTAAATTTTTTAAGCAGATCTAGAGTGATATTTAATTTAGATAAAATAATAAGGACAGTTATTCTGAAATCTCTACACAATTTCCCACACGTTGATGAGTCTTCAAGTGTCATGACTAACACTTGAATAAATTCCCAGCTTTGTGTGATTGTAAGAATTAATTGGCCAACAATCCCTTGTTAATTGTTCTCTCCTTAGAAGATGTTCTTTGCTTGTCATTAGGGGTTTTACCCTTCATTTTTATAAATTAGAATTTCCACAAAAACATAGGGACCTTCAAGAGAAATGGAATGATTATTGTGTTGTTCACTCACCTTATGTCTCTACCCTGTAAATTCTAGTCATCTCAACTTCCTCAAAACCTAATCCTCATGCATCAGCACAATATAACCACTGATTTCCATTTGGGTTCTCCTTCCCTGTGTTGCATTCCACAATTTTTTTCCAAGCATAAAACTACTGTGATTTGTTTTCCTAATTCCAGGAATAATAGTCCTGTTCTTCCTATTGTCTAGCATCTAAAAAGATTTATTTCATATAATTTGTTGAGTTTTCTAGTTTTTCAGGGCAGGAGGATAAGTCTAGGTTCTACTATTCCTGTCTATCCTTGTCATTGAAAAGTTCGCAGAGGAAGAGCGATGCAAGAGATGTCTGATTCTTCTCCCTCCAAAGTGGCTCCTACCCACTTAAGTCAAACAACTCCAGCACTGCCTACATTGATTACATCCAGCTGCCTCCCTTGACCTCTCTTTCCCTGCTCTTCTCATTTCTACCAACCTCCAGTATTTGACTTCTTCATGATGAAGAATTGATGGCCACTTTGCTCCATATTTTTCATACCTGCTGTGGCAAATGCATAGAATATGAAATAAGAAATATATATGTGATTGAGTTTTTATATCATACCATTACACTGGCAATATCCAAGTTTATGTCTGCATACTGAGAATAAGCCCAGAAGAACTAAACTGAAAAAAAGTTTTTAACATCATGTCATGGACTTGTGCCTGGCGTGCCAAAGCTCAGTACCTACCTTGAGAGTGAAGGAATGAGTTAAAACCCATAGTCAGGGTTGCAGGTGGTGAGCTACTGCCTCTTGGTTACAAACCATAATAATTTTCTTAAATTTAAAAATGATATGATTTTTTATATTAGATTTTCCTTCTCAAGTCTAGTTACAGAATGAGCTAGACCTACAAAATTTTTATATTAACATATAAAAAGTAGAAGTAATTCACTATTAAAGCCTTCCATCTTTATGTAGCTCAGTGTAGCTATTGGCCCAGATGCTAGGAAAGAGATGGAAAATAATGACAAAGAAGAATGAGGAGGGAGAGGCACATTACAAGGTCAGGTTAGGCATGTAAAGCAGTTGTGTTGCCTTACCCTCCTCTCTTTAAACGTTTTCATTTTCCAACTTTTGTTGAACACAAAGATTTTTAGCTTTTGCATGCCTTGGAAAGCAATAATCTCTGTAATCTCAAAGCCAAGCTTTTACGCACTGAGTTGACACATGAATGAATAGCACACTCACACTCTCCACTCATAATGCTAAAGTCAGTCTATGCCCTTCTTCTTCCTTTACTTAGCCAGAAAGTCTCAGGACTTTTCCAGTTACAAGTTTTTGATTCTTAAAATTATAAGTATGCTCAGAAAAACATGATTAATTTCTGTTTTTAGATATTTCTATATTTCATCTTCCTAGATTTATTTAACACATACCAATTTCTTGTCCAAAAATATTATTTTGCCTGTATTTAATCAGTCATCAAAAAGTTATAACATTTACAGATAGGCTAAATGGAATACAAGGTTACTCTGTAACTGATTTACTAGTGGATAGAAAATGTTCACATATTATTACATACCCATCAATTAAGATGGCTATACAGATCACTGTATAAACACTTATTAAGAGAACCTTGGCTCAGACCTATGCTGCTACATTCCTTAATCACTTAACAGGATGATTAATTATCTTTGCTTATAATAACATCAATGTTGAAACTTGAAATAAGCATATGTGTGTATATGCATATATATATGTATATATCTCAGTGTACGTGTGTTTATACACACATACACACACACACACACACACACACACCAGTAACAAATGTCTTACTGTTATACTAAGAAGGAATTTTCAGTTAAAAATCCTTCTGTTTTGGGTGCTATAAATTTCCTAGACCACATACTTACATTACTTAGATATCTTGAAGAAATGTACATATACACACATTTATATTTATATATATGGTATATATATTTAATTACACAGAATATATATATATATGTATATGTATAATGCATGTGTTAATCAACTTTTCATTGCTGTGACCAAAATACCCAATGAGAACAACTTAAAGGAGGACAAGTTTATTTTGGTCTTAGAGTTTTAGAGGTTCAGTCTGTGGTGGGCTGACCCAATTGCTCTGGGACCAAAGTGAGGCAGAACACCATATTTGAAAGGGCATGAAAAAGGAAAGCTGCTCCATTCATGGCAGCTAGGAAGCAGAGAGAGGGGAGAAAGTGATCACTGGAAAGATGAAGGCTTCCAGGGCATGCCCCAAGTACTGACTTTTTCCAGCCGTGCCCCATCTGCCGACAGTTACCACTCAGTTCAGTGAAACTAGGATGGACTAATTAGGTTAAAGCTCTCCTAAACTAATTGTTTTACTCTAATATTCCTGCATTAACACAGGAGTTTTTAGAGGACACCTCATATCCAAACCATGACAAGGTATATGTCTAAGAAATGTGTGTTTACACACACACACACACACACACACACACACACACACGCCCACACATTGAAGTTAATTTATAATTGTACCTAGTAGTAGAAAATTGAACTTTATCAAATGGAGACCATTTAATTTTTTTATAGTAAAATTAGGGTTCTTTACTCTTTCTACCCTCACTTTTACCTTGGTATAATTTCTAAATTTCAGGGAATATAACCAATATAACCACTCTAATGTGAAAACAGAGAGTAAGAATTTGGTTGTATACCTATCCATAGCTGACATCTGCTAAGATGAGCATAAAAAAAACATTTAACCTGTTTGGCACACATATAGCCCTATACTAGATACTTCTTTTATCTGAATTCATCCCGCCCTCATAACAGCCCTGAGGAGTATATACTGTTATTACTTTCCATTTTTAATAGATAGGAAAACTGGTGCACACAGTGATTAAAAAATGGACTATATAAATAAGCAATTAAGAGATAGAGCTGGGGTTTTAACTTAATAGTGAGCTGTGAATCTCTGCTCTTCAGACTCTCATTCCTGTTTACTCCTTTGGTATAGTCAGCTGTTATGGATTGAATATAAAATGTCCCTCACAAAAGTTCATGTTTCAATGCAGGAATGTTGAGGGTTGAAATGATTAGATTGTGAGGACTATAACCTAATCCATGGATAAATCTATTTGATAGATTAATAATTTGGATTATGGGGTGGTACCTTTAGGCGGGTGGGGCCATGATTGGAATAAATAGGTCACTGGGAGTGTGCCCTTGGGAATTAGATATCTTGCCTCTGGCTCTTCTCTCTCTCTCTCTCTCTCTCTCTCTCAGCTATCATGAGGTGAATAGTTTGCTCCACCATGCACTTCTGCTACTTCACTTTAGGCCCAGGACAATGGGATCAGTTCACCATGGATTGAACCTCTAGAACCATGAGCTCAAAATAAATTTGTACTCCTTCAAGTTGTCCTTAGAGAGGTATTTTGGTCATAGCAATGAAAAGTTGACTAACACATCAGCCCTCCATGCCAGCTCAAGTGAGCTCCCTGTTATATCTGGAAGGTAATGTGACACATTCCACAATGACTTTCTCATCCTTGTCCCTCCAGACTGCTGGCTTTCCAGGTCACAGCTGTGCTACCAGGACAATTCAGGCAAAATAAAATGATTTATCTGCTCTCACTTCTAGGACATATGGGACTCTAGGACTCATGTAAACCAGCTCAGCAACCATTTAAACATCACTTCTGCATTTGCAGAGCCATGGTTTAAGTTATTTCCTAAGCATTTATGGATTGGCAACATGAGGCTGAGTATTCTGTCACTCCACCCAGGAGTGTAGACAAAATTATTTCTAATACAAGAGGACACTGCCCTGTGACTTTCTTTTGTTGCAATGTTACTTCAGATGCCCTCTTTTCATGCTCTTTATTAATATATACCAAGTGAGAAAAACTCATTCTAATAAATTTGTGTTTTTCAGTGTCAGTTATTTAGCTAAGGATTCAAAAGTTTGAAAGTTTCCTTACCATGCAAATTAAAAGCCTTTTCTCTTAAGACTATGTGACTCTCTTTAATTCAAAGTTATATTTTGAAGCATAATTTGCAAATATTTTTCTTTTCTATACATATTTCCCTTTTACACTCTTAATTGTTCCCTTTGCTATGCGGAAGAATTTAGTTTGATACAATCTATTTGTTTTTGGTTTTATTGCCTACTTTTGGATTGCTTTCTCAAAATGTCATGGAGGATTGGTGTGAGAAAGGAACCCCAATTATGGGTTCTTTTGTCACTCAAAAGTATGAAAAGGAACCCAAAACTAGGTTCCCTCCTGAAAACTGTATCCAACAAGTAGTTAATATCCAGAGTATTTATATACCCAGACTACATAGTAGAAAAAAATCCATTAAAATGATTGAAAGATCTGAATAAACACTTTTCAAAAGTAGACATACAAATGGTCTAACAGGTATATAAAAAAATTTTCAATATCACTAATCATCACAAAAATGCAATTCAAAGCTATGGTAAGATTTCTCCTCACCCTAATTAGAAGGGCTATTATCAAAAAGACAAAAGATGACAAATTCCAGCATGGAAATGAAGAAACAGGAACACTTGCACTCTGCTGGTTGGAATATAAATTAGTACTGCCATTATGGAGTGAAGTATGGAAATTCCTCAAAATTAAAACTAGAGTTATTGCATGATCCATCCATCCCACTATTAGTTACATACATAAATCAAAATTAAATCACTGTGTTGAAGAGATCTCTGCATTAGCATGTTCTTTGTAGCACTAGTCACTTAGCCAAAATATAGAATCAACCCAAGTGTTGATTAAAGAAAATGAGGTGCATATTCATAATGGAATATGTTAAACCATATAAACGAATGAAATCCTGTCATTTGTGACAACGTGGATGAACCTGGAGGACATTATATTAAGTAGAACAAGTCAGGTACAGGAAGGCAAATACCAGATCATTTTACTCATATGCAAATCTAGAAAAATGGAGCTCATGGAAGTAGAGAATAGAGGACTGGTTACCAGAAGCTGGAGATAGTGAAGAGGAAGAAAGAATGGGGAGATATTTGTCAATGGGTAGAAAGTAACAATTAGATAAGAGGAATAAATCTGGTGTTCTATTGCACAGTAGGGAGACTAGGACTAATAATGTTGTGGTGAATATTCCAAAATAACTAGAAAAAAAAAAGAAATATTCTTACAAGAAAATGATAAATATATGAAGTGATGAATTTGATAAATACCCCAATTTGATTATTACAGAGTGAATGCAAGCATTTAAGCATCATTCTGTACCCCATAAAAATGTACAATTGTTATGTGCAGGTTAAAAACAAAACTTCAGGGGCTAGGAGCAGACCTCAGTGTTCTAGCATGTGCGAAGGCCTGGGTTCCATCCCCAGCACCACATACACTAAACAAACAAACAAACAAACAAACACACATAAAAAATTGGAAAGGAATATATTTTGAAATACAGAATGTGAATCAATCTATCTTCCTTCCTTCCTTCCTTCCTTCCCTCCCTCCTTCCTTCCTTCCTTCCTTCCTTCCTTCCTTCCTTCCTTCCTTCCTTCCCTCCTTCCCTCCTTCCTTCCTTCTCCTCTCTCTCTCTTCTTTCTTTCTTTCTTTCTTTCTTTCTTTCTTTCTTTCTTTCTTTCTTTCTTTCTCTTGCTTTCATTCATTCATTCCTAATCTACATATTACTTCTGTTTAAGCAGGGAACCCAAATACTCTCCCTAAAATGGTAAAAAGGGATCCAAAGGGGCAAAACCTGAAAAAAGTCGGTTAATAGTTTAAAATATTCCATGTGGTTTCAGCTCTAATGTTAAAAATTTGAGAATTAAATCTATTGTTTTATCAGACTCAGTACTAAGTCACTTATTAGTTTCTTCCTTTCAAAAGTGTTTGGGGTATTAAGACAAATTCTAAGAAATCTAAAGAATCATAATCTGCCTTTGAGGAAATGGAAGGAAAAGCAAACATATTCAAGAGGAGCCAGAAGCCTGTGGTTCTAGTCCCTACTCTGCCAATGGTTAAGTAAGCTGCCAGTTACTAGGCACTCACATCTTCACCTGTGTATTACCCAACTAACATACATAGATACTTATTATTTGTTTAATGATCACAACTTTAGCATAGTCAGAAAGCTTAGGTAGCTTGTCTAAGGTCTGGTAGGAAATAAATGGCAAAATTGTAACTGAAGAAGGATACGTATTATTATAATATAATATAATACGTTTCCTTATATCTAAAAACACTATCTAGATCAAAACACTATATAATTCTGAGTGGGACTCAGGAGAAGAGGCTTAAAGATTTTGTAAGGAGGCCTTAAATGTCATTTTGTTTTACTGTGATCTGTTGCAAAATATTATCTTTGGAAGATAAAACTGGATACCTGTTAGCCAATATCCTTTGCTAGAAGTTTTCCCTCTTTGCAACTCTTGGTTTGTATGCAGTACCTGTTCTTTATTTTGTCTCTTTTAAATTATCACACACACAAGACTTACTAACCTCTCCAGAATTTGTTAATCACATCCATTTTCCTAGAGGTGATTGTCATGGACCCCAAAGTGCAAAATTATCTTCAGCTTTCCCCTCTTGGACTAGGATTCTCATTAAGTAATTCATAATGTTTTCTCACCATGCATGCTGTCAGACTGACATCAACAGTGAAATATGTGAATTAATACTTACAAAAGCTAACATAATTTTATCATGATAAAAATGTCACTTTATAAAGGACAGTACCCAATGACAAACAATACTTGGGGCTGGGTTGGAAATTAAATAATAGCAACCATTCCACTTTTCTTGAAGAATGTATTGAGTGAACTATATTCTATTTGCCTTTGCAATGAAATACTGTGTTGATTTTCAAACATGAGTGAATTCTTTTCCGGAACTTTTGAACAATGGCTTCTTGGCTAATTGATAGCTATTGAAGTATTGCACATTATTTAAAATGTCCTTAAACTCAGAACTTAGAGCTTTGGTAGTTTGCATCTGGAAACTGAGATTCTTCTTTACATAGCTTATAGAGGTGAAAAGTTTAGCCTATTTAAAGATCCATGTATCTTCTAGCTTGTGATTTATTTTTTCAGATCCATTTTTATTTTTTTTAACCAAGATTTTTCTCATTTCTCTGTTCTATTATAATCTGTAATACAATATGGAAAAAAAATCATGGGTCTGGAGAAATACCAGATATCCATAGTAAAAACCCCTCTACTACTTACACACAAACTTTAGAGAAATAAGAAGCATAATATAAGCATAATCTTATAGTTCGTAATGAATTTGTGTCCATATAGAAAAGAGATTTTGATAGTATGTTAGCTCACAATTTCACAAAAGTGGGATTTCCATTATTTTCATCCATATGTCTTTCTCTAGTGCATTAGTTCTCAAACTTGATACACACTGGAATCACTGAGGGAGTTTTTAAACCATGAGTGTTATAACCAGAAATTTGTATATGACAAGGCACTGGCTGGCTCCTGGGTCACTAAAAGCTCTCCCAGCTGACACTAATGTGGCCATTGCTAATAACCACTTTGTGAATCCTCGTGACATGCTTGCTCATCTTGGATGGCCTGCCAGCCCTTCCACCACTGCAGGCACTGCCTCACTAGCCTTTTGCTTTAAGCCACAAACTAGACAGTATTCTGGAGACGGTGGTGCTCTGCTCTGAGTCAGCTGTTCCTGTATTTCTGTTTAAGATATGGCCTGTGACACCATTGGTGCTAATGTCTGCAGTGTTGCTCTGCCCTGGTCGTATCAATCATGAGTTCTATTACATATCCCTTGATGCTGAATCTCTACTCATGCTCCTGGTTATTTCTGGTTTCCAATATTTACCTCAGTCATGTCAATAAGGTAATACCTTCTTCTTTCTTTGTATGCCTCTTTTTAGGATTGCAGCATAATAATTTGCTTGTTAAATTATATTTTACTCCAACATTTGGAATAAGTGGGAAGAATGCCAATACTAGATCTCTTGGTAAGGTGGTAGGAAAAATTTGCTAAATATTATTTGTGTCCTCATTTATTATGATGAGAGTAAATCTGGAGGAGCAATCTCTTAGAGTCGATTCATAGAAAGAAACTGATGTCTTGCCCTACTTTAGGCTCAGATAGAGTCAGAAAGGAAGATGTAGTAAGAATAATTCTGCTCCTTTCCTGGCACTAGAAGATGATCACAAACAACGGGAACAAAGAGAGTGAGAGGAAAATGAGTTTGCTTTCTCCAGATCTTTGAAACTCTTTACTGGGGAGCTTTGTTAACCAAGTGAGGATAAAAATATCTGTTGCAAAGTAAAGTGACTGACCCATTTCTGGACTTGGGGTAAAAATTTCCTCTTTACTCACTGGGCACATAGCAACTTGAGGAGCTTGGACAGACCAAGGAATAGATAAATAAACAGGATGTCAACATGTAACTTTGCCCAAATCATTCACAATTCCTAGGAGATAGGAACTTTGCACTGAAACTGAACTGCTTTGTAGTCTCCAAGGGAGAGTGTAATGATCTCACAGCAGAGGGTGGAGGTGGGTAGCCTGCAAGAACTGAGAGGAAATCGTATCAGTGAGGGAGACATGATAAGTACCTCCTATGACCATTACCTCAGCAAAACAAGTAAACTATGAGGTCATCACCATGGACTTCTGCAATTGAGGCCAACACTGGTTCCAGGAATGAGCCAAGGAACAGCACACAGCTTGGACCTGAGGATCCTCAGGAGACAGCCTCTTTCCTGAGCTCTACTGGAGAGTAAGTCTTTGCACGCCTCTGGAATGCATTCCGACATCATCTATTACCAAAAGTATACCAATTATGATCAGGACTGAGTAATATTATACATAATAAATTGAAAGAATTGCTGGAATTGTGTGTGATTCTGGCTAAGCTTCCACAGGATTCAGTATTTAGTGTATTTAGTTTATGTTTCTGATAACAGCTGTGTATGAATACATAATAAAGATAAACAAAAACATGCTTTCTCTGAACAATCATTGTAGAAAGAACCATAACAAGAAGACAGAGTCAACTGAGAACAGTCTCACAGCCCTCCACCTCACGTAGTCCTGGGTTCCATCATCCATGCTCTTTTCTTTCTCATCACAATGGGAAACATCCTGCATCGTGTTCCCTGGATCCTTATTCTGGATGCATCCTTCACCTCCTGGATCATACTTCTCACCTTCTATCTCCTATATCTCTTCATCCTATTGTTTTCTATTGGCTCTTTTACAGTAGTTTTTAAACATGTATAAAACCATTAAACAGAATATATAAGAAAATAAAACACATTTCTCAGCTCAGCACATACTCAGTGTCTCTATTTCCATTTACTACTAAAATCTTTAGTTCATACTTATTTTTTACACTAGATTCCTGTACAACTGCCTTGAAAATACCTTTTATTCCTATTATTCTTTCTTTCCTTTTTGCCAAAACCTCTAATGATAGACTGTTTCTTTTTCTAATAATGGGAATTGACTATAGGGGCAGGCACTCTATCACTGAGCTGACTTTTTTGTTAACCCAAAAAACCCTCTGTTTGTTTTATTTATGCTATGTGATTCTTCATTCTTCCTGGGATATCTTTTCACACTGGATCCCTCTTACCTCTGTAGCTTCTTTTCTTTTCTTTTTTTTTTCTTCCCTTCTCTTCCCTTCCCTTTCATTTCCTTCCTTCTTTTCTCTTTTTCTGGCACTGGGGATTAAATCAAGGGGCACTTAAACACTGAGCCACATCCCTGTCCCCACCCGTTTCATATTTTATTTAGAGGCACAGGACCTCTCTGAGATGCTTAGGACCTTGCTAAATTGTTGAGGATAGCCTTGAACTTGTGATCCTCCTGTGTTAGCCTCCTGAGCTGCTAGGATTACAGGCAGGTGCCACCACACCCAGGTAGCCACTTTATTCTATTCTACTTTATTACCTCCTCTTCTTTAGCCATCACTGATACATTCAGTACTCCCAAGACCTCTAACTGGTTGACCCATCCATTTTAATGGCTTGAATGGTCTTATGTATTTTAATGACTCATGTTAGTATCCTCAACTAAGAGGGTTGAGTGTCAGGAACATTTATTCAATGATACACTGGATATGTTTACCAAACTGAATGCGTCTAAAAGTGAAACTTCTAGGATTTCACAGTCCTAAGGCCACTGTCTGTCCTCTTGTTTAAACTTTATTTGGAGTTATATTTTATTTGCCTTTCTGTGTTTCCCATTTCCTTCTTACATGTTTTCAACAACTATCTCATTCAGGTCACCAAATTGCTTCTTACTTGACATTGTTTTGTCTATCTTTAACTGACTTTAGTAAGCATCTACTTTTATCTAAGGGATTATTTTAAAATGCAAATATAAATATACGGTAGCACTAAGTACTGTTCAGTTTAAAGAACATTAAAGAAGTGTTTTTTAATATATTTTACAAGTTGAGTTGTGTCCCAATTAGTTCTCAGCCATAGATAATAATTCCATTATCTGGTTCTATTACATATGTCTTATTTCAGCCTGAGAGCTCTTTCTGCTCCCGGGCTAATTCTGCCTTAGATTATAGAACCCAACTCAGGTGTCTGCTCCTCCAAATGCTTTCCAAGTGATAAACGTCAATAAATAAAACTAGTGATAAATGGAAAGTATTTGTGCTTCATCGCACCCTGTTTCTATCTCTGTGTCCCTTATTATAAGATGAATTGTGGTGTATTTAACAGTCTGCAATTTCCCACTCAAACTTAGCTTTTGAGGGCAAAACACTATTTATATTTGTATCCCTATTTCCTGGAAAATTTTATAAAAGGAACTAAAATAACTAACACATGATAAATAAGTACATATCAATTTTATGTGTCTCTGATACACTAGTATAAAACTTTAAGTGCATGAGAATACCTATCCATCTTAATTTACATAGCAATTTTTTTCTATCAAGAGTAATACTCTTTCAGATCCAGGGTAAATCCTGACTGAAATATCCCCACATCTTTTTAAGAATGTCAAATGTTGGGTGGAATAGTGCACACCTGTCATCCTAGCCATTTGGGAGGCTGAGGCAGGAAAATTACAAGTTTAATGTCAAGTTCAGCAATTTAGTGATACCCTCAGCAACGAGTGAGATCCTGTCTCAAAATACTAAAGAAAGAGGGCTGAGGATGTGGCTCAGTGGTAGGCACCCCTGGGTTCATTACCCAGTAACAACAACAACAAAGCAACAATGGAGGCTTGACCTCCAACCTGGGGTTAATATTTTTTATAAACAAGGGGAGATACTCAGATCTCCTTAAAATTTTTGTTTTCCTTCAGGCCTCATGTTTGTGGTTATTTCAAAGTTTCCTTAAGAGAGATAAGAAAAGAAAAAATGTTATGTTGGATTGGATCAACCTTGCCTATGGAATTTGTAGCAGACACTTTCTCTAGAAATAATAATAATAAAAACAACTTTGAAGGGTCCTTACCTCCTCCCTTCACATGTATTTTCCTTTCTCCACTACCCTACCCTCCACTTCCTCTTTCCTTCCATTTTCCCTCCTCTTTTCTTGTCCTCCTGTTCTCCCCCACTTCTCCATTATTTTCTCATTGTTTTATTTGCATTCTTTGCTTTTGACCTTTGGCAATTTCTCTGCCACCCTGGTACTAATCTGTAAGTAGTTTATGGCAAGTAGACTCTACTGTACAACTCTACAGATGAGCTCTTACTCTGCTTGCTGTATAAAGAAACAGATCAGGAAACACCAGGCTACTCAACAGGGCAGAAATCATCTGTGAACTCAGTTGTTCTACTATAAAAGGAGTATGTTTGAGGTACATTAAATAATATCATACCCCACTAACTCTTTAAAGACCATACATCTAAACATCAATTGAGCTTTACATAATTTTACATTATAGTTCCCTTCAAACCATGGCATGCAAAAGAATTTGATCTTTATATCACTAGAGGTAACAAAGAGGTTGAACTCTCCAGTATACTATCTAAATGTTAACTCTACCAGAAAAAAAAAAAACGAACACTGTAATAAATTAATTTTCTATATCAGCATTGTACAATGGATGATGGCAGGTTTAATTAATGATTTAATTCCATAAGACCTTATTGAGTGACTATTACATGCAACAATACCAGATGATAGTGACACATAGGGGAAAGAAGATAAAATTAACTTTGAGAAGGAACAGAAATCAAATTAAGTTTAGTTGCTTCTTTAAATGTAAAGTGTACAATATTTAGATAAATGTAAACCTGTTTAGAAATAAGTCTGTAGTTATGAATACATAGAAATAATGGAAACATTCTGTAATAGACATGAGCATCAAGAAAGAAATGACCGGGCTTCCCTAATAAGTATTACTTGAATGGACAGCCATATAGCCATATGAATTAAGAACATGGAAAAGTCAAGTAGCAGAATTTTTTTCAAATTTCTGGAGATAAAAAAAAAGAAATCTTGTATCTCACTAATCTTCATAAGATTTCATTTAAGGATTCTATGCTTTATCATTATTCAAGCACAAAGCCACTTTAAAGGAAAGATATGTGAAATCTTCTAAGCATAATTAGAAGTGGGTCTCCTTTGTGATTCCATTTATCAATTAATATATCATGTCATTAAACACTGCAATTCTAATTGAGTTTGAATACCTATAAAGTGAATTACTTTTAATTTTTGTTTCAAAGTGAATATATATATACACATTTACATATATCATATACATATATATACATACATATGCTTTTAATTTTAGAAGTCTGCCTAAATAAGGCATGGAATAATTTAGGTGCTCACTGTCTGTGTACTTCTGACTATGTGATCTTGGAAATGTAAATTGATGCATCAAAAATGGTGATAGCATTTATAAAATTTTCTTACCTGTTTGATAAAAACAAAAATGCATGATTTCTATGTCCATGATGATAGAAATAATTTAATTTTGTGTTTAGCAAACAACTACTAATATATATCCATAGAGTATCTATATTACAGAATTACATATAAGTCCTTGTTAATTAAAGTAGTGGAAAATATTGCTCTTATTTTAAACTTTGCCAAGGTATATTTTTAGTCCATTACATAAGAAGGTTATGAATGAGCAATTATATGCTTTATTTTACACTATTTAAAGACCAGAAATGAGTTATAATAAGGTTATGATACATACTATTCCACAAGGATAACATTTAGCTTAACCTAAAGACCAATAACTATAAAATGGTGGATTTGATTATTCTTTTTCCATAAAAAGAGTATACTGTCTCATTGATTGACTCCTTAAGAATTCTTTACCGAAAGTCTATTTATAAGGTAAATTCACAGGAACTAAATGAAGATATATTGAGTGATGGTTGAGGACCAACACTTGCTTCTGATCAGTCTGACTACACCTCTGATTGTATAAATTCGAGCAAGTAATCTTTCTGTGTATTATTTTTCTATCTGTATTAGGAGAGTGCCAATAGTATGTAATTTTTGTTGTTATAAAGAGTAACTGAAATAAAATATGTATATTGTTCAATGGCAACAGAGTTAAGCCTGGTTAAATGTCAACCACAGACAACCACAAGCAAAATATATATATATATATATATATATATACACACACACACACACACACACACATTATATTTACATATATATAATTCCTTTAATGACAATAAGGTTTAATTAGAAAGTTAAAGGTAATTGAGAAAAGAACCAATTTATGCAGTCTGACTTCAGGATTTAATCTGTATAATATCTAAATTCAATCCTGTTTCTCTACCCACAATATAGCAAATTTAACAACAACAACAACAAGAAAATCCTTTCAGTAGTGAGAGAAGTGAAGTAACACTACATGGAAGGATGTGGAAGGTGGAATTTACAAACATTTGGACCTAAATACTGAATTTAATGTGAACAAATTTTAATAGGACGTTCTGAGAGTTCACCTCATTTCTCATAAAATGGGAGAAAATAGATCTTGTATTACTTCTCAGGCATTTAAAGTTATGACCTACTGTACAACATAATGACAACTGTTAATATATATATGTGGCGCTCTTGAAAACTGCTGAGTAAATACAAAGGGATCTCAAAACAAAAATAACTATGTAAGTAGTAATGTAGTATTTAGTTATATTCAGTCAGTCAATAATGCATGTGTATATATTTCAAAACATCTTATTGTACATAGTTGGTACATGTAACTTCATCAATCAATTAAAAATACATATGAACGAATGTATAAGTCATTGTCATTATTATTTTCTTCCATTAAAACAAAAACAGTAAATATTTGCGTTTATGATTTTGCTTTTAGGATGTTAAAAAATTATATGCATTTAACTAACTTACATAAACAAAATACATCTAATAATGTGAGTCACTCAGGAAACTATTGACAAAAATTCTACTTTTTTAATTTTTAGAAAATAGTCTCAAAAAGTTGAAGCATTTGAAACTGAACAAAGGTATAATTTATGATACTTTGAAGTAAAGTTTTACTAAATTCTAATGTCTTTATTTTCAACTTATGCTTTAAAGTGAAAAAACACACATAATTTTAATAAATAAAAAATGCAATTGATGTGTATATTGAGAGATCTATGAAATATATTTATAGGAGTTAATTTACATGTGTATATATTCAGTCACTGATTTATTATATTTAATTTGTTAAATGCATAACCTATTATAGAATAGTTTTATTCCAAGTTTACATTAGAAGTGTATGCTATTCAAAGAAGCTACCTTAAAATTACACTGCTATTTAGAAAATTAATATTTTTTATTTATTTAAACAAATGTTTTTACAATTGTATTCTGTTTAAAATAAGAATATTATATGTGCACTTAATATATTTTATAACACTAATTTGTTCTCTCGTTTATACGATCATTTTTCTTAAATACTTACAATGCTCTTGTTGCATTTATTTTGCAGACAGTACTTACTTGTAAAAGGCCAAACTAAATACATAAAAATAAACCTTCAGGAAGATAAACACTAACAATATTTTTAATCTGAAAAAAGTGTTCCAGATGATCTGTGTGATTTTGAAGTTTTTGAAATTCAAATATGAACTCTTTTCTCAAAATAGTAAACTTTCTCCTGTAATACCCTTATGTGCTTTTAACATTTTTAACCTTAATTTCTTTTTTAAAAAAGAGATAGAAAGAATAGGCTGAAAAATATAAGGAGAATACTTTAGTCATGATTCTCAGTGGAATTTAAATTTTTTAATACAACTACTCATTGTAAAGCAGCTGCTTTTATGGGGTCAATTATTTGGAAAAACAAGGTCAATACTTCCCCAAGGTCTCTTGTTTGAGTATCTGTGCTAAGATTCTTCCAAGTTTTCCTTTCTTCTTTATATTTCACATATTCATTCATTCATTTAGTAAGTCTCTCTCTCTCTCTCTCTCTCTCTCTCTCTCTCTCTCTCTCTCTCTCTTTCTCTCGCAGAGTTGGAATTGAATCCAAGACCTTGATCTTGCTAACCATGTGCTCTCTGAGCTATACTCCAACCTCTTAATAAGCACTTTGAGCCCAAATATATAAGTTGAAATAGTCAAGATTCTAACAAAGCAAAAATAAGTAAGATATGTTACTTGCTCCAAGGTTATGTATCATAACATTTTAATATTAGCAAATTTTATTGCAAAATAGTATATACAGGGACCATATTTAATAGAAGAAAGATAAGGCTTAAAGTTAAGACATTTCATTTACCATCATACCAATGTCTTAACCACCAGTTAAGACATTTCATTTAGCAGCATACCAGAGCTGCTATGCTGTCTCATTGTTCTACTACTTGGAGCGAGCAAGGATTTATGGTCATCCCATTTAAAGGAGAAGAGGATTGTGGGGAATGGCAGAGGATGGCACTAGAATGATTGACTCCACTCAAAGGAGGGCTGCATTCATTCTCTAGTGACTACCAAAAAATAGAGAGACTGATTTTTATGGATTTATTCACAGATGAAAGAAGAATCCCTCTAGTAGAATTGGTCACTTTTGGAGGAAACCATGACATAAAAGCTCAGGTAATTATCAACCTAATAAGTGCATCCGAGACCCCTACATGCATTCAGTGGATCCTTTTTGTGTCCCTGCTATCTGTGTTCTGCTTCCAAAATGTGAGGCTGAGAGCTCCGTTACTCTGCATGGAGATAGCACATCACAATCAGGTCTTCTCTCAGGGCTTACTGTCATATATCTGGAAAATCACATTCTGAAGACTGTGTGTTATTTTCCACCCCTCGAACTATCCCTTACACACAGGTGAAACCTGGAATGAGCTTAGCTCTACTGTGGAAAAATAAGAAGACAAATGATTTTTAGAGAATTTGGGGGATACTGAATTTGATGAAACATATTTTTAATGAAATAGTCAAAAAGAGTGATTACAGGATCAACAAGGAGTTTTACAAAGTTGAGTTGTCAAACATTTTTTCCTATCTCAGAGTATCCACACAGTCTATATAATAAAGCACACAGCGGATATTAGCTGAAAACAGTGCACATTATTCCCATTAGTATTCCAATGACTACTGTTCAACCATATGACTACTGGGAGCCATGCTGCTAACCATCAGGGAACTTGGGAAATGAGTTTGGCTATGTGACAAATAACAGAAGAGAATACTAGAGGACGCTATTTGAATGGTATCAAATAAAGACTAAAGAGCAGGAGACTTGAACCAAGATGAATGAGAGAAAACAGTAGAAACAAATAAATGGAAATGATTTAAAAAAGAGAAAGTAACTTGGTAGAGCTTAGTAATTGGCTCAATATGAGGGTCAGAATGGAAAGGAGTCTATTGAGATGTTGGAGGTGGCAAACTAGCTAAATATTAAATTAATATTTCTATTAAAACATGAATTCCAAGCAAAAGCTTTAAAAGTACTTAGTGATGGGGGAACTAAATATTTTTCTATAGTTATATCTATGTATACACACGTCTGTACATGTACATGAAATAAACGTGTATTTTGTCTAACAGAAAATTTTTATAGGAAATAATCTTAGTTCAGGGTTACTGAAGAAACACAGATGCATTAAGTAATGCATATCTAAGAAAGTTTACAATGTTTCTAAAGTTATTTCTTTGAAATCATTTAACTGGAAGCGCAGGTTATACTGTAACCTCTTACAGTGGAGTTAGGTAAATAGAAAGTAAATAATAATTGAACCTTGAAAGTTTGAATTGCAAAGTTTATATACCTAAGTAACCATATATTTTATGAGAACACACCTTAGCTTTAATTCCAAAGATATTTTGGCAAAGCGACTTTGAACAATATTATCTCTGGCAAACCACACTTAATTTTATACTTACAGGCTTTGCTTTTGGCAACATACACCTCAACTAACCACCTAACTATGAGAAATTTAACCTCTGATGGTGTTCACTCTATCTAAATTTTATAACTTTGTCCTCAAGGAATTGATTTTAAAACACCATGGAAATTCTTCATTGAACCAATAAATAGTGATAAAAGTGGAAAGAAATCTGCGCATTTATTCAGCTTAAACCTCTCTTTCCTTGTATTTGTCTCAGTATCTAAAGAAAGCAATAACAATATAAAATTAGGGACGAAATAAATTGTTTCCAATAACAATATGAATTGAAAAATTAATTATGAGTTTGGTGTTTTCCTATCTGAGACTAAATATTTTATATTAGCTTTGTGACTATTATGAAGTGAAACTGAAAGAATATATAAATAAGATGTGTTTATATTAGTTGCAAAAATAAAAACAGAAACATGGTCTCCAAAATTCATTTATCAGCTCTAGTTGTGCAGTTCTTCCTCCAAGGTCGATTGTCACCACATGGCTATTTAGCCTGCATATCTTGGATGAGGGATTTCTTGAGAGAACTCCAAAGTCATTTTCAAATCTTGGACAACATTCCAAAACACAACAGACACCATTACTAATCACTCAAAGAATCTCAAATGAATAAAAATTTATAGAAAAGGTGTGTCTTGGATTAAATTGGTTCTTTCCTCTTTCTAGTTCCCCCACACTATTGTTTTTAAATTTTAATTAATTCATTATCATTCTTATCATTGAACCCAAGGGCACTTTGCCACAGAGATCTACCCCCAGCCCTTTTATCTATCTATCATCTATCTATCTATCTATCTATTTATTTTAAACAAGGTGTCACTAAATTGTTGAGGCTGGTCTCAAACTCTCTATCCTCTTTCCTCAGCCTCCCCAGTTACTGAGATTGCAGGTGTGCGGCAGAGAACCAAGCCTATTTTTTTTTTTTTAGAATGAAAACTTTCAATGAAAAAATGTTCACTGACATATTACAAAAGATGTGAGAAATTTATTAGCACTTGTAATCTTGCCTGAATTTTGAAATATCTATCAAAATGCCTAATGCTGTTGAGGGTGGCATCCAGGTAAATTACTCCTACAGTACCGCTCACAATTCTACTATAAGAAGCTATTTAAGAAAGATCCCATCTCCTATCTCCAATTACAACAGAAAAATGTTTTCTTTTATTTTACTGAGAAAATGGAAATTATCAAATAAGAAGTATCCCATGTCACAATCTATAAACTTGTCAACATCTATCAAGGTATTTTTGCTTTTATTCTGGTCAAAACAGATAAATTCTCTTTGCTTCTGTCTAAAAACTGACTCCACCTCTTAGCCTGACCCTGACTCACATCATTTCTCATCTAATTCACTTGCATATTAAATTTTTCTTCTCTGGTCTATCTTTACCATCAGCCAATAATCATCCAGAAATTCCTACTATCATAATATAATCAAGTTCCCCAGGTCCCATATCTTTCTTTAATTGGGCCTTTCTCAAAATTGCATTAGGTCACAACAATTAGAAGAGTTGTCTATTCTCTTCTCCAGCTTCTCTTCTCCAATTTCCCCTCAGTCTAATCTTGAAGTCCTATTTTAAATAATTTGCTAAAACTGGGCTTGACAAGGTTATCAATGACCTTCTTCTTGCCATGATTGACTGATGGTTCTCATTTCTCTTCTTATTTCATCTGCACCACTATTTGATGCTGGATCAAGTCCTGTCCTCTCTTGTGAAATGATTTTCTTTTGTTGATATCTGTGATACCATACGATACATATTCAATTTCATCCAAAATCAGTGTTTATTTTTTCTGTTTCCTTTTCAACCCTCTTTTCCACATTGAAATACTCGATTTCCCCCAACATAGTGGTCCATTTTCTATTTACTAATTTTTAGGGCAAAACTACCAAATGTAGTTTCTAAATCAAGCAGGTCCAGACAAGAAAGTGCAGCTTCATCTTGGGTAGCTTGGAAATTTTGAAGAACTGGGAGAAATAAAGAGTGAGAGAGAAGAGAAAAAAACTGGTTAAATAGTTCCATGAAATTAGAAAAAAAAATGCACATTCTCAACAGCTTTTAAACAGCCTGTTCAATTTTCATTACAAAGGTGTTTGTATTTGAGGGATGTGACACCTTCTTCCTCCCTTCCACCAAATCATGTGTGAGGCTATGCACAATCAGGCATTAAGTGGGAGAGGCTATCTTTGTGAACATTAAGATAATGATCCAAGTCCCACATCTGGGTCCATGTGAGGCCAAACAGACCAACACATAGGGAAAAGCAAAATAATCTATAACTCAAGTTAATTAGGCAAAAGCAGGAAAACAGAGCCAGAAAGAATCATAATGGTGTCCAGTTCTCTTGGGATTTCTCAGAAACATGGAGAAAGAAATGTATATAATGTGATCTAAACCTTTGGGGATAGTGATGATAACTAATTTCCAGATTACATATGTGCATTTGCATTTCAAGGCTATTGTCAATAAGATAGAAGCATGACATGAAAACCTGATGTGAAATAAAATATTTAAATATTTACTTTAATTCATTTCTATTCAATACCTGTGCAAATAAATGGACTCTAAAGCTAAAACTCAGTAGGGAGAAAGGGACATAATTGTAATTTTTCTCATTTATCCTTTACCTGGTACATAATGAATTATCACAAGAGTAAGCGCCAAAAATAGTCCTCTAAATCAAAAAAAAAAAAAAAAACTTGGCCTCAATCACACTTTGAACCAGATGGATTTACATAAATTAAAGCACTTTAGCCTACTATAGATGAGAATATGAAAAGTGTAAGAGAAATTTTTCATATGAAAAGATTTTAGAATTCAGTGAACCTAGGAATTAATCAACTTAATCTACATTAGATTTTTTTACCTGTATAATTTCATGAATTTTTCATAAAGCAAATGAATGACAGGTTAATAAAGTGACCTGCATTTTTCTTTTCTGAAATTATTTATAAAATCACATTAACA
This sequence comes from Glaucomys volans, assembly GCA_020662805.1. Taxonomy (NCBI): domain Eukaryota; kingdom Metazoa; phylum Chordata; class Mammalia; order Rodentia; family Sciuridae; genus Glaucomys; species Glaucomys volans. The sequence continues at coordinate 33,535 of JAJEJO010002123.1, read as the reverse complement.
TTCATTGTATCAAAAAAGTAAAGTCATAAAATAATAAAACTAAATTCCCTGTAGTTTTGTTCCTGCCATGCAGAAGATAGTGATCAAATCTTACGTTCCCAAGTTCATAAACTACTTGGAGTTTGTTGTGATGTTTACCAACAGACATGAATTTATAAGGCCAGTACTCCAGAGACTATTTATAGATATATTCATTTAGATTTTGGTTTACAGTCAATAAATGCATAGAAGTACCTTGGTTTTAGCTTTAAAATTTAAACCTTTCTACCTCATTTGGGTTTTTCCTGTAAAAATGAAATTTCATGTTAGAATAGCAAAGCAAAACATGTAGCAGAACATTTGTTATGATTGGGATCTGGAATGCCCCCCAAATACTCATTTATTGAAGGCTTGTTCTCCAACACAGCAATATCCAAAGAGAAGGCTTTGGGGAATTGATTGGATCATGAAAGCTCTAACCTTATCAGTGGATTAATCCATCTAATGGGTTAATAATTTAAATATACCCTTGGGAGGAAGGAAAACTGTAAGCAGGTAGGGCATCATTCAAGGAATTAGGTCATTGGAAGTGTGTCTTTGGAGACTATATATTGTTCATGGGTCCTTTTCCAATCCCCTTCCTGGCTGCTGTAAGTTGACCAACTTTCTTTTTTAAAAATTATTATTATTTTTATTTTTACAAACCTCATTTTGATTCATTGTACACAAATGGGGTACAAATTTTCATTTCCATGGTTGTACATGATGTAGATTCATACCATTCGTGTAATCATACATATACATAGGGTAATGATGTCTGTCTCATTCCACCATTTTCATACCCCCAACTCCTCCCCCCTCATTTCCCTCTACATAATCTAAAGTTCCTCCATTCTTCTCTCACCGACCCCCTCTGCCAACCAGATTTTATATCATCATCCACTTATCAGGGAAAACATTCGGCTTTTGTTTTTTTGGGATTGGCTTATTTCACTTAGCATAATAATCTCCAATTCCATCCATTTGGCTGCAAATGCCATAATATTATTCTTCTATATGGCTGAGTAGTATTCCATTGTCTATATATACCTCAGCTTCTTTATCCATTCATGTGTTGAAGGGCATCTAGGTTGGTTCCACAGTCTAGCTATTGTGAATTGCAGTTGACCTGCTTTCTTCCTCCACATCCTTCTGCCATGATGTTCTGCCTCACTGCAGATCCAAATCAACAAGGTCAGAAGATCATGGACTGAAACTTCTGACACTAAGTCAAAATAAATCTTTCCTCCTCTAAGCAATCCATGTCAGATATTTTGGTCACAGTGATGAAAAACTGACTAACACAATATCTAATCACTTATTTAAATGTTAGCTCAACAATTTAGAACGTATCATAAAGAAATTCATATTCACTAAGGTTATACTCTGATTTTGCTTCTTTTCAGCTATTCCTAATCTCTGTAATTTACTTTTGAGATGCTTTAAGACATGCAGAACTGCTTCTCTCTAAATTGTTCTTGAAGCCAAGAGAAACTTCTTGTGTTTCGGTCCAAATTAGCATCTAGTTTCTGGATTTTCCCCATGGTCTTCAACTTCTGTTGCTGTTGAATTGTCTGCTGGTGTATTCTTTGCTGCAATAGTGTTAATCTCCAGAGCAGCTTCCAGTTGCCTTATTCTTTGAATTGCTAGTTAGAATTTCTGGAAATTTAAGATCTACACAAGTAAAAGGAAATCTCCCCAGCATCCCTTATGTTCTATAATGGCATCCTCATGAATGGCATTTATAAGTTGCATTACTTTATGTTATTATCAAATTTATCATCAGCAAATTGATCAAGAACTGGACAAAATAGAAATGTATAGAGGCAAAAAAAAATTTAAACAACTTATAAAAAAGACTCCTAGATTCCTAAGGCCACCAGAGGAAATAACCACAAACTTGTTGGCTTAAAACAATAGAAAATTGTTCATTTTAAATTCCAGAGTCTGGAAATAATAAATTCAGTTAGGCCATGCTCCTTTCAGAGACTCTAAGGGTAAACTCATCCTACCCTTTATACTATTTCTTTAATCCTAAACTTTATACTATTATTCTATACCTTTCATGTTAAAAACTTATACTACAACATTATTATTTTTACATAGTCCATTTTATCTAAATACACCTAAATATTAAGATAAAGATCAATTGTATTTATCATGTTAATATCTGACATTCTTCTTCATATGTATGGATCCATATTTTCACCTAATATCATTTTTCTTCTGCCTAGAAATCTTCCTTTAATATTACTTTTGACTTGAGTCTTCTGTGGTTAATTTTTTTACCTTTTGATACTTATTTTCTTATGATTTTGTTCTCTTTTTTTTAAATGGGTCCAGAATTCATTGTACTCTCTCAGTACATTGAATTTATTGTTCCACTCTTTCCTGTCTTGTATTGATTTCATTGTTTAACTGCTGGAATCCTTATTTTTGTTCCTTGGGATATATGTTGTTGTTTACTGCCTGCAGCTTTTTAATTTTTTTCTTTACCACAATGGTAACAGTTTCATTATAATGTGATTTGATATAAATTTCCTCATGTTTATTGTAGTTTGAACTCATTGAGGATATGGGATCTATATGTTTATAGTGTTTATTAAGATTGGAAAAGTTTCTGTAATTATTTCTACATTTTCCCTGCCCTGCCCACTCTCTTCTGTCTTTGGTGATGTTAACTGCATATATATTAGGGTTCATAAAGTTACTCTCAGTTCACCAATGCATTATCTTTTGTTTGTTTGCTTTTTCACTTTTATTTAAACTCACTTTCATCTTTGTGTTTCAGTTTGGATAGTTTCTACTTCTGTGCCTTCAAATTCACTTGACTTTTCCTTTGTGTTTCTTATGTTCCACTATTCCATTATCAGGACCAGAGGAGTGTTTGTTAAATTTCAGACACCATAATTTTACATCTGGAAATTTGATTTAAGTCTTCCTTAGCTCTTTCAAGTATGTAATTTAACAGGTTTAATATTTCCTCTAGAATACAATTACACTGTCACTATCCTTGTATACTTGTTCTATCATCTGCTTCATATAGTGGGTCAGTTTCCAATAACTGATTTCCTTCTCATTATGGATCATATTAGCATGCTTCACTGGATGCCTGATAATTTATTGAACACACAGCATTTAAAAATTTTCCCTGCTTACGTGTTAATTCTTTGTATCCTTGTATATACTGTTGAGTGTTATTGTATACTATAGTTATATTATATTGAAATAGCTTGATCCTTTTGGGTCTTGTTTTTAATTTTTCTTTTCATCAGGAATGCAGCAGTAGTGTATCTTCCTATTCAAAAACAAAACTTTTCTAGATATTTACCCTGACTTACCATGAATTATAAGGTCTTGTATTCTGACTGGTTGGAAGATGAACATTTCCAACCCTGTTACATCCTTGGAGATGATTTCCTTTCATTGATTCCAGCAGTTCTTTATGTAGCTTCATTACACATATACACTAATCACTTTAATTTTTAAATAATATTTGTTCTAGCATTTAGTTGTTTCAGTCTAATGGTAATTTTGGCACCTGTTGCTACATCTTGACCAGAAGAATAAGTCTCTAAATTAAATTTTCATAAGCAATTAAGATCCAAGTATGATTATTTTATTTTGATGCAAAGCCTGAGATAAAACTTTAGCACAAAGAATGATATATTTAAAGGTCTTGAAGTGCAAATTGGAGAACTGGATCATTCCCTTTGTGACATGGCACTACACTGTCAAGGAAGAATACATTGAAAAATAACACTGAGTAACTGAACTGGAATATGTCACAAATACGGCAACTGTCATGTATGCCTTCAAGAACGTCTTTTAGAATTGATTCACTTTCTCAAAGTATCTGAGGAGAATTAGAATTCTTTCAATGACAAAAAATTCATACTTTTAAAATTCTACAAAAGAAGTTGAGCATCACAATAAAGTGGACTTATTTATCTTAACTCTAGGATCAAATTCAATGCTTTTTTCAAAAGCACATTAAACTACCAGTTCAAAATCCTACCCAAACATCTGACCTTCTGCATTGAAATTCTTCCCATTAATTTAAGCTGACAGAATCAGTCTGACTTCTGACAGAAGGGCTTATATGCACTTTCAGGCTGGCATTAATTACACTTTACCAAAAGCAGAAGTCCTAAAATCCAGTTTGTATTTAGTAGAAATGCAAAATTGGGTGTTGTCACTACCAGCTGTCCAAACAAGATATATTGGAGTTTAAATTTTCTCGTTAACTTTCTTGTAGACAAAACTTCCAAATTAATTTCCATCATTCATGTGAGATTGCCGCTAGAAGTCTGCAGCTTAGTGATACAGGGTGAAATTATTCTCTCATAGTTTGGATTTGCCTGTGTCGGGACTCACCTGATAGCCATTAAGTCAACATTCAAAGACTAGCAGTACCTGCCATAAATAGTTGGTCTAGAAAAATCTCTATCAGTATTACTGCCAAGATGGTCAAAATAGGAAGGCTTCAATTTTCTATGTTTGGTATAGATATCATTTCAAGATCACATGCCAACCTTCAGTCACTTATTTTTCCAAAGTACATTATGGTCACTTGTTCAGGTAACTAACTTATGTCCTGATCAGTCTTCATGGGCATAAATTACAATTGAATTGTTTTCATCATTCCTATCAATGATTTCCATCCATTGAGTCCTGGAACTTATAACACAGGAGATAGGACAATATCCACATCATAACACAGCTCTCTGCTTTCATAGTCACTTGTGGTGTTTTGCCAGAGACAAAGTGTTTTGCCTTTATAGGTATCTTGCCTACCTCTTCTTATTAATCAAAGACATTGGTTTTGTTAGACCTTCTCAGTGGGAGGTATGGGTAGACTGCAGGCTGAATCACTGCAAACCCCTGTCTTACTCAGAATTTCATTCAAAATAGGTGGCCTTCAGAGTCTTGAAATAATTAGGCCAGAGAATCATTCTCAATTACAAACTATAATTATTGAAAATATTAAAAAAGCACTGTTCCTCTTTATTAGTATTAACAGATTCATGATTCAAGAACTTTCATTTACCTTGGCATACTCAAATCATTTGATCCTTAAAAAATGAATTGATGTGGTAGGCCCTGGATCATTGTAGAGGTCATCGTCCACACTCTATTATTACATTATTATATACTCAGAGTACTTGGAATTTCCTATCTAGTGAGTTAAATTCAATACTGCCATTCACATAGTTGATAAATTTGATATGTTGCAAAACATAAAAAATAAAGTTCTCTAGACAATATGGTGACAGAAAGGACAATTGACACAGCTTTCAGACAAAAGGTATACTATGTCCCTTCCCCCTATAAAATCAGAATAATTCTGATCATTTTTAGTGATTTATTAACTCAAACATCATGTACCAAATACAAAGTGGTGTGTTGATATATGACCAGAGAAATTATATTGGGCAAATCAACTATAATTGGAGCTAACTTTATTAAGTGTAAATTGTTTGTCAGGTTTCATATCCATCTCACTTTTTCTGGAGTAAAATAGGAAAATTTGTAATTAATATGATGAAAACAAACCTCCTGCAATTGTACAAAGTACATTTACTTCTCTGTAATTCTTTCAGGATGACACCAACCTCCAATTCCTCACGGGGTGCAGTTTTCTCTGATTTACTATCTTGATTGGGTGTGGGGAGGAAAGATATTTAAGGTCTTTCAATTGAATAATTTTGTCATACTAATTTCTACTCCACAGGTTAGAGATGCAACATGAAGTTTTTTTCTTGTTGCTTATTATAACCTTCCCAGTTAATGTCTTATGGTTGGGAAAATGACTACAAGATGAGTCTATCACCACATTTAAACCACTATGAAATGAACTTGGGACAAAACTCCATTTATCATCTGGCTGATATAATACCCCACACTAACTTGGATCCATGGTGGTATGTCAGGTTCACAGGTAGTAACAGCTCAAGCCTTCTTAGTCATAGCCATCAAAAGATCGGAGTTTTTGTGTTCCCAAGATACATTTACTCTGGTTCCTTAGGGGAAGTATTAAGATAATGTATGTGTTTACAGTAAGACTGTTGGAGTCTTTCTTTAAATAAACTCATGTTCCTTTTAGAATAATAGGTAATGAGTTTGTCACTTGGCTGAAATCTAGACATTTGGCAATAGATTATGATTTTCTATTGTGTCAATAGAATTTTTTAATTTTTTTCTAGTTACTTAAGTTTAATTTTTTTTTTCTGTTTACACAAGACAAACAATACCCTAGTTGGCAGTCTGTCTCTCTCACTATTGACTATAGCATGATGTCTTGGCCATCAGTACAGATCCTTGCAAATTGAGACAACAAGATGGCCATTGCTTTTTTATGGTAATTAGATTTGTTTTGTCTCTGATGGCTATATGTCATCCAATTGCTTTTTTGTATTATTGGAACTGTTTAAGCTCCATTGATAATAAAACACTCTATTCCAAGATGGCTCCTCTTACTGTCAATTCTGCCCTATGCATAACAATTAACACTGAGCTTCTCGGAGATACTGGTGCTCCCTCGCCCTAACCCATTGCTTAGAAAAGAAGTGACCTCTGGACCACTTAAGGAACATCGTCAACTCCCAGTCTCACCTAGTAAGTCCATTCTCACATGCCCAATTCTTGAAGCTTCTAACAGAGACTGTGCTAAAGGAGTCCCAGCATCACGGCTTCATTTACATCAGTTCATCATTATTATCCAAATTTCAAAGAGCCATTCCAGGGGAATTGTGGTTCTCAAGCCTTAGCACACCTCAGAATCACCTAGCGGGCTTCTTAAATAACACATTCCTGGACCACATGTCCCAAATTTCTGTTCCATAAGTCCAGGAAAGTGCACCTGTGTTCATGCTTCTAACGAGTTCCTAGATGGTGCTCAAGCTGCTGATACAGAGAACACACTTTAAAAATCATGGTTGTCATGCTGTTTCTTCCACCTGTCTCTCATTCCAGCCCAATACATGTGACAGTCTTAGGAAATATGAAGCTGAAGCATACCAGGGATTGTCACCACTGCATTTACCAAGAAAATTTTTCTTACTGCCATCTGACTGGTGAGTGATCCAACTCCAGAATCCCATGCTGAAGGGCTGCTTTCTAGGTTCTGTTTAGCAAATGACCTGGTTTGGGTTCTCTCCAAAAGCCACGACTGAGACAAAAACTTGGGAATATATAATTTATGAGAAAGGCAATCTCAGAAGACAGAGGTGAGGTCAGGGGAAAGTAGGACAGGAAAGGGTTAACTGAGAATAAAGACTGTTACCAAGTTGGTTACTACTGTGAGCACTAAGAGATTCTGCCCCTCTGGTGCTCCTCTGAGGTGCTGTGCAGAATATGTTTCAGAGAGGGTGAAAGTTGGGCACCTAGGGTCCCACTCGCATCCTCATCATTTGAATTCCTACCAGACCTTAAATCTTGCAATTTATGACTATGCAAGCCCATGGCTGAGTGATTACTTTGCAGAAACAGAATAGCTAGGCATGGAACACTATCACATATGTATGGAACTGTCCATCATGAGAGACAAAGATATATTACACAGTGCTTCACAAGTGCCTGCTACAGCATATGGTTTAGATACATGGAAGTGAAGAGCAGAGAAAATAGCTAAAAGTCTTGAAAATACTTTGATTTGAAGAATAGTTGAAAATACTTGTATTTGAAGAATAGTACTTAGGGAGTCGGGCTTTGGAATGAAAGTGGGGGCATTATTGGACTGTATTATTTTACCTTGATCTCTGGAGAGCACTTTGGCTTTTAAAACTATGCATATGCATTGTTTTAATTAAAAATTGAATTCCTTATTGTTGACAAATGCATGAAATATGGTTGAAAATATTAGTTTTGGCATGGTCTAACTGAAAACTTAAGCTAATGCAGCATCTACTTCTTGATTTACCCTTTAATATACTTTGATTTTGTCCTATTTTTCTCCTATTGTTCATCTGTGACATAATAATCTAGAAAAAAACAGATTCTCTTTTCATTGCTTTTTAACAGATGGCTCTGGGTTGATTTGCCAACGGTCCACCCAGGAATTCTGACTCACTGAAAAAGGGTGGAGATATTCTGAGCTAAGGGAAACCTTTCCTCAGAGGTCATTTTCTCTTCCACATCTTCTGAGGCAACTCCTGCAGCTAAAATCAAGACTAAAATCAGAAAATAGGAATTCCAAATATGACTTCATGCTGAGCCATAATTCAGGGTCCAAGACCTTCATCATCAGACAGTTTCACTGAGTTACTAACACTCTAGGAGTTAAACAATGTTTTTCTGTTTTACCCTTACCAAAGATTCTATAAGAGTTGTTGAAATACCATAATGAAGTTCTACTTTTTTCTTTTCAGAAGAAAAATACATATTTGTTCTTTCAGATTTCTAATTGATGGCAAAAATTCAAATACTGAATGCACAAATAACTAAGCATAGCATTATATTCCTCTAATATTCTATAATCCTTTCCTGTGTGCATCTGAGACTCTATATTTCCTGCATGAAGATACTTCATCTCTCTCATCTTTGTGCTACATTTTTAGTGGCAGTTATAGCATCTAATATTTCCATCTGAATGATAATGTTCATCAATGGTCATCATTTAATAACGGGAACCCCAAGTTCTTATCCTTATTTGTATATAGAATTCCAAATCTGCATTTTTCAAAAGCTCATTTTAGTTAAGAGGTGCTCCACAAAGTGTTTATTGTCATGGCATTTTATTGTGTGAATTTCAAGCCATAATGAACTTGGAGAAATGTCTTTTTTGTTTTTTTTAAGATGGGATTCTTTCTATGCTATGGAGGCTGGCCTTGAACTCATGATTTCATGCTTCAGCCTCCCAAGTAGCTGGGATTACAGATTCTTACCAGCATGCCCAGTTAAAATGTCAATTCTTGCTGTTGGGAAATGAAGCCAACATACTGACAATTTAATAATGGATAGTTTCTAAAGGAAAATAGGCCATTAATTTATTTAGGGAATAGAAGTTAAATTAGTGACTGCTTTTATGAGACTAAAGATAGCAATTTTCACATTATATCCAAAAGACTTGAAAATTTGAAAAGAATGGTTTTAAGAAAGCTCGTCAAATGCATAACTAGGGTAAAGACTGGGTCCAATCAACAATTCACAAGAGCAGTAACATATTTTGGCAACCATAAACAGTTTACAATGAACATTCAAGAATATTATTTTGGCTAATCTTTAAAAGACTTGGAACACGCTTGTGATAATTTCTTTGAGTTGTCTGGTAAGTAACGAGATTCAGAGGTATAATGTGGTTAATAAAGTCAAGCAGTTGCTAAGTTAAAGGGAAAACATAATGCCAAGTTTGCTGACCACATTTTTTTGTTTATGTATTTGTTTGCTTATTATTACTTTTTGTCAAACTGATTCCCAACAATTTAATAGTCTGCTGCATGTGTTTCATGATTTGAAAAAGGAAACCATAGGACAGATAGTCAAAATATTATAATTACTAAAGATGTCTGTTGTTCAATAATGCTTAACATTAAAAAAACTTGTTATTTTAACAGCTGCAAAAACTTCTTTAAAATAATGCAATATAAAAAGATATTTAGAATGCTAGACTAAACATTCTACTGGCTCTGCACATTTATTTTTAGTTTCAATATCACATTTCTTAAAGTTCATGATGCTATTTGTAAATATTCTTGATGATTTTAAAGTTAAAATTATAACACTAAAATGCTAATTTATTTTACTTGATTTTGCCAAAGTACAAAGATTATTCAGTGAATGATATATTATCAATGTGACTTGTGTGGGGGGGGTGCGTGTTTTTTGGAAGATAATTGCAGCTCTCATTGGTAAACTAGTCAAATGCATCTTAGTGATTTGAAGCAATCAGAGTAGATAGTAAGGAAATTGTGTGGGAGGCAATTAGTACAAGGTAAGAATTCGTTTTGTATGTATTATTAAGACAACAGCATACATAGATGCATACATGAAGCTAGATATGGATCAGGCAAGACTCTTATTGTAACAAATAGAACTGATACCACCAACGTAAGAGGAAAAGAATAATGCTGGATAATTATAAAGTAGCTCACAAAACTGATGGAGACTCTTGAGGATCATTTTCAGCAAACAGGCCAGCAAAAAGGGAGACAAGATAAGAGGGAATACAACAAAGGCCAGGCCCACTAAGAGACTAATTAGTACACTATTGGTAGTAGTAGAAGTGACATGTCTGTTAAGAGCACTCATGGGAGTGCAGACATGGCTGGGTGAAGAAGGCCAGCATCATGCTGACCTATCTGTGCTAAAGGTTTTATTGCTGTTTCTGCATCTTGGTGTGAAATACGTAAGATTCAAAGTCTTCAGAGAAAATCTGAATGGCCCAATCAAAGGAACACGTCTTAGATTCTTGCCTTGGGAGGAAAGAGGTTGCATCCATCTTTTTAGGCCTCATTATTTAAATAAGGAGTATTCTTACCAAGACACACATTGGTGACATTCTCTCCAAAAGAAAACAAACATTCAGATGACTAATATAAATTTAAAAAAAAATGCTTGGGAAGAGTAACCTTATTTAGAGTCACATCATAACTGAAACTTCATCTTTATCAAAAATAAGAAATTATTTTCCTATTTCCTGTTAGAAGATTTGTACACTTTTCTCTTGATGTATAACATTGACAAACTACCTTCAATTATCCAAAGACTATTTAAGAAAACAGAAAAATTTCCAAAACTCAGTTTTTAATTAAAAATGAAACTTGCTTACTAAGCCCTATAGAGAAAATAAAAATTATAACTTACATTTATATTGCATGAAAAAAATGTTAAGAATATTATCGGTATTTTTACCTATTAAATCTTATAGTTGTATATGGTAGAAAAGAAACAATGCTGAAATTATGTAATCTTCTTAATGCATATATACTTCATACTTTTACATTCCAATATTCTTAATATATATGTTGTATATTTAATTTTCAAGGTGAGTTTATTCTCATTATTTTTTACCTTTGAAACAAACTAGAAAGAAAACTGAGGTTCAAGGATATCCACAGAATGTTAACATCAGAGCTGATTTCACTGCATTATTTAAGCATGCTTTGCTGGATGCTGTGGAGGCAGAACCTCTGCTTTCTCCAAGCTACACCTTCATCTCCTAAGGCTGCAAGGGTGTCCTTGCCCTATTCATCTCAGAGGAGTTAGAAATGGCTCATCAGAAGCAGCACCAATATGGTCTATTTCAATGGCTCCTGGTCCTTAGACACCTCATTTTAGACAAGTCATTGCCCCAGCTCCAGAGCAAATGAAGTTTTGTCCTGCCCAGCAAGCGACTCCATCTATCAGTCTCCTCTCCTTATCTCCTTCTGTTTGCCTGGAAGTATGTGGGTTTATTAAAAACTATGTAGTAACCATGAAGGTTTTTAAGAAAACAAATTTCCTAATTTGAATGATCAAAGGACATCATTAAAAGTAAAATTCTGGCAATATCATAAAGTTAGGGGGGCTTGAAAACCTCCTGTTGGTCATCAGAAGTCTAGAGAAGAGTTACTGTCCTGGAATTGCTTTCCTCACTGTTCTGCTGTCATTCAGAACCCACTGTGACAGACACTGTGTGTGTGGGGGGGCCTGAACCCTGTTCCTAGCCCAGCTCCACATTGTCTCTCAAACTCTCCTGCAGCCAGAAAGAGTCATGTGATAAGTTTCACATAGAGTGGAATAGGGAGCTGTGTAAAAATGGTTTTTTTGAGTGAAAACTGTTGGTATATTAAGGAAGAGAGACCACTCAACCACCGAGTCACATTCCCAGGCCTATTTTGTATTTTATTTAGAGACAGGGTTTCATTGAGTTGCTTAGTGCCTCACTTTTGCTGAGGCTGACTTTGAACTTGCCATCCTCCTGTCTCAGCCTCCCAAGCTACTGGGTCAGCCCAATTCTTATTTAGCTGAACGCGATAGCATAATCCTTGCCGTATGCAAACAATCTTTAGAAGTGAGGAACGACTTGTCAATTTGAATGGAGACAGAGTGTACACCAACACTCTAGTAAATCACATAAACACTCTGTACAAATGTATTTAACCAGTCAGGAACCTAGGGCTGCTGTAAAGAGCCTGTGAGCTGTTGAATTAGAAAGTTCTCTGTGCACTGATACTGTAACCCTCCACATAGAAGGCTTAACGTTGTTATCATCTTTTCTTCCACTGACCCTTAACCTTTCACACTTCAGCACTTGAATCGACTTTCACTACTAGGTTTCTCTGAGTAAATATTGACAACTGTTGATTTCCCACTTGTCCTAAGAGTACTCAGTGACTCTATCTGCCAACTTTTATGTAGACCAGATCGTGACAAAATTAAGTGACCAGGGTATGCTCTGGGAGTTCCCGCTCACCTGCGGGACTGTCTTATTCCCTGGTAAATCATTAACTCAAAAATTAAACACAGTTGTTTTATATGAGTTTAAGTTGTAAACTTTTTAGAGGGATTGCTTAGGATGTAACGTGGTGTTTGGTAAGCAGTAGCTCCTTAAAACCAGGCACCTATGCAAGCCGCTTCTGTCAGTTCCCACAGCCAGCCCTGCCCGTGGGCAACATTGCTAAGGCTTGCTTTTGATCCCACTCATTGAAAATTTCCATTCAAGGAAAAGGTTTCCCACTGTTTACATTTCCCCTAAGGAGGAAGCAATCTTCAGGCTTCTGAGATTTAAATTTACCATTAAAATGAGGTTTTGATTTTTCCCACCCTCGCTGCCAATTACTTCATAGTGGTAGGCTTGGCACATTTGCCAGCCCCACCAGGCGTACAAATAGGTTCTCCATGGAGATGAAATTCTTCATTATTGCCATTCCAAAAATGTATGCTTTGAAAAGAATGTGCTATGTTCTGTAAATACCTCTCCTACTGATACAAGTTTATATCTTTGCTACTGGAGTTTGAACACTTTTCTTTTTTTGTCAACGCAGACACACAAAATGTGACCTCCCGCAGTATAAGTGTCTACATCTGACACGCCTGCTTGCAGACACAGCTGAATTGACCTTTTTTTCCTCTCTTTTAATGACACATCAACAGCTGGTCTCCTAAAGGGATGGGCGAGCCCAGTCATATTTTAAGCCAAATAACTTTTTAAAAAATTTGTCAAGCATTTTGCCAAATGTTCAAACCTCTATTTTTTTAAACCCTTGCATATTTGGAGAAAAAATCTAATCCACATGTTTCTGAATAGCTTGCCTTTAACTCAACAAAAATATTTTATGAGAATAAGCTAATATCCAAAGCAGCACATATATTTTGTTTGCATTAGTTTGTTTGTAAAAGAAATTCATATTTATCTTATAAAAGTTGGTACGAGACTCAAATTGCACTTAATTTAAGTAAGTTGTAAGGTGAAAACAATGCATTGTTCTGAATGAAATAGGCTTTTTGTTCTGAGAGGAGGAAGGGATAACTGTGATCCATAGATACAGAATCTCAACATTCTTTTCCTTATTTTTCAAAAGGCATTTCTGTTATTTACATGTGCTGCACTGTTGTAGCAGAGACACAGTTCAGATATTCACGATTCCATTCACATTCTAGTTCACAGAACTTTCTGGCATTGTATATTACACAACCTGAGTCTCCAACTCTACGCCAAGGAGAAGCAACTCCTGTTTCAGGGTAATGCAAAATAGTATTGAATTTTACTTTAGACTAAGGTTATCTATAACAAATAGTAATGCAATTAAATAAATAAATAGATAGATAATAGAATATTGAAAATATTGTTGAGGATTTCAGTGGAAAGAAAAAAGAAATAAAAACCCTCAGTATCAAAGACAGCATCGTAACCTTTTTGACTCTTTGTCCCTTTGGGAAGAATGTAGAGGAAAAGAATAACAGAAGGATTATTGATCTCCTGTAGAAACTCTTTTGTTTCAAAAAAATAAAGAATTTTTTACCTTATTGTTCCAATGTGTGGTGAGAGAGAAGTCAAGAGATTCACAGAAAATCGTGTTAGGGATAGATTGACCTTTGGTCACGGAACTGCCTTCCATTGTTCTCTAGGAAAGGGAGAAGTAGAATTTTGAGAGCCAGCTCTAGTTGCATCATAGAGCTTTCTTTTTCTTGGTGTTTGTTTTCTTTGGCTGGTAGTGCATAGCTTCTTGTGGAAAATAATCCCTGGGTAGTGTTTGTCTTTCTTGTGTGTGTGTGAGACTACTCTTTGGCTCAAAAGCAAGTTCAAACCAAATCAAGAGTTCCACTGTGTCATGAACCCAGCAGCCTTTACCTTGCATACAAAGAACACGGTCCATCCATTCAACTGGCCCTTCCAGCATTATCCAGTGATGCATGCAGAAAGCCATCACAGAGGAATGCATCACTTCATTTGACATGGACCCTTGCCCAGAAGCCTAGTAAACTTAGTCCAGAAATCCATTCAGGAGTGTTTGATAAAAGACACCGGTATTAGTGAACGTGAAGGGAAGGTAGGGACATTGCACTTATCCCGGACTGCCTTAATCGACTTTGCCTCAGCTTATGACTCCCTGTAAATCACATTATGTTGCTTAAGGCATTAAAAGCAAAATTAGCAATCACTAAAACTAACACAAACAATGACATAGGCTAACAATAGACACAAGAAACATGTGAGATTTTCTTTCCAGATTCAGAAAACAAATCCTCACATAGAAATGAAGGTCCCAAGATGGCAAAGAAACAATGAAAATATTTTGCATTAAAAAATGTAATTAAAATATAAATTCAAAATACAAATGCATTGTAAATTAAGAATATGAAGAAGAGATCTTTGAATAACACAAATCCACACATGGAATTCTGTGTGTGATTATATACATGGGTATGAAAATGGGAAAGGAGAAAATGCCAAACTATTCTGAGATGATTTAGCCAAAGATACTGAAAAACTAAGACAAAGTTAATAATGTAATAAAAGGTTCCTTTCATTTGGTAAAAAAAAATTTTATATTGGAAGTTCATTTATTTCTATTTATTTATTTATTTTGCAGTACTGGAGGTTGAACTCTGGGCACTCTAACACTGACTTACATTCCCAGTCCTTTTTATTTTTTATTTTGAGACAGGATTTTGCTATGTTGCTGAGACTGACCTTGAACTTGCAATCCTCCTGCCATAGTCTCCAGAGTTGTTGGGATTACAGGAATGCACCACTGTGCCCAACTTGAAAGTTCATTTAATAATATTTCTGAAGTCATGAGGGTGGAAGCACACTTTTGTTCTTCATTATTATACCAAATGCAGGGTAAGTTCAGTAAACAAAATGATCTGGGCAAAATATAAGTGGCAACAAATGGATCCTAGATATTTATATTTCTTATAAAAAGATAGATGATATGGAGGGTTAATAGGTTTTGTTCTCTGGTTTTCTACTTTGACATTATTCACATGGGAAAATTTCTTCCCCATTTATAGAAAACAAGGTTCTGATATATAGAATAGCCTCTTTTTTGGAACTGGTACTATAATTGGTTAAGAAATAACACACAGGCCCATGTGAGAAAGGAGGAATTTGACAAGATTTTAAAGAAAGAGCTCTTGTCCTCTCAGGAGGGTCTCAAGGATCTGCTTCCCATGTGTGTACTGTTCATGTGGTGTCTGCTGCTCCACTTGGTTTAAGTATGGTGCTATTGTAATGGGATTGGGAAAAAGTAGAATCCCTAAATTATGGCTGGTTTTCCAATAATCTTCATCTTTTCTCAAATAAATATTAGCAATGACCTACTTAAGAGTAAACACTCCCATCTCAGACAACTGTCACTTGCTGGGTTTTTAATTTATGTCAAGAGAATTAAACCCACAGCTCAGGTGTTAAAATGTGTACCCTCCAGAATCTCATTTTATGTTCAAATACCATTATGAAGGTTTTGTGATTTGTGGAGCCTCACTAAACCAGATCACACATGGAGTGAGTTCTAACTTCAGTATCGATGAAGCTCTCCACAAAAGCACATTAAATGTATTTGTTTAACTCATGTCAAGGGGAAAAAAATTAAAGATCATAATTGTCTTTATTTTAATTCAAAAATTGGGCAACACTTTATTCCATAAACTAGAATAAGGGTTCCAATGAAACAAATAAAGGAGGTCAGTTTCAGAGACAGAAAAGGACCAAAGAAAGAAGGAAAAAAAATAAATAAAAGCAAGAAGGGAATTGATCACTTCAAATTTACTTTGCTTGTAAGGCACAGACAGAACAATGAAAAAATAACTGGTTACTTTAGGTTATCTTTCTTGCGAAAGGATTAAGGCAGAGGGAACTTCATTATCATGCCTATTGAGTCTGGCCTGTTCAGAAAATTCAGCAGTTATCTCTTTACTCCTGATGTCTTAGAAGGTCAAATATGCATTTTAGTTGTAACTTGGTGACATGGAACTTAAACACAAGTGATTCCATTTTATCTTTTAGCTTAACTTGTGGGGGTCAAGTGTAAAAGCTTAGTCCAAAACAATGATCTTCTTTAATTTTTATTTAACACTTGTCTAAATAAGTGAAATTTTGAAAGTTCTGGCATCATGGAGAGAGATGGTTTGGGAGATACTCAGAGTACCTCACTTTCAACTGTGTGGCAGTCTGTGTGGCAGTAGAACCATACACGGAAGCAGGGAGACTTAGATAGCTGAGATGGAAGTTCCTTTATTGATGGTTCTTCCTGCACCATGAAAAAGCGTGTCTTTTCCTCCCTGATGGAACACATAACAGATTATACTGACTAATGCTGCTCATGAGCAAATGAGTGAGTTGTGACAAAGACAGCTTTAGGTCACTATGCTTCATTTCTGAAGAATTTCTCTTCCCATCTGTTTGTTTACATTTCTTTCTGCATAATTTGTCTCCATCTATTTCTTCATTTTCCTTGCCTCTTGATCACTGTTTGTTGTCCATAATATGAAAGTGGAAAATATTTTTAAACTGTTTATCAGAGTTTAATGGTTTTTTTCCACTCTAAAAACCAATTGAGTTTCATACATTTGAATTGAATTATATGGGAAAGTGAGAGTCATTTTTTCCTTCATTTTGGGACAAAGCCTTGAGAGAAAAACATCCCCAAACTCACACCATAAGGTTAAAATAAAGTTCTGTTGATAAAGAATATCTCTTTGTCTTTATTTATTTTTAAGTGAGGGTCTTGGGGCTATAGATTAGTAGTATAGTGCTTGGTCAGCCTGTGTGAGGCCCTGGGTTCAATCCTCAGTACTGGAAAATATATACACATATATATTTAAGTGAAAGTGTGTATTTATTTTAAGAGGTTTCCCTTTTTTCACAGTGTGACTCAGAATGAAAAATGCACACTCTTTTATCATTTTCTACCACACCTTTGTGTCTCAAGATCATTTTCAAAATGAAATATTTTAATTAAAATGGAGAACCAAAGGTCTTACAGGCAAAAGGGACTACAGAGGAACATTCGTGTTAGGTCCTAGCCTTCAAGCAGGTAAACTTTAAACTTTATTACCCATAATATCTCCAATTAAAAATGCTGTTCAACTTGTTTTCTGTCACCACCACTTGTTGAAAAGCACTTATTCAGGAAATGATAGTCCTATCTCAGTGAATCTGATGAATAGTTCTCTCTCCTTAGATATTTGTCCTTTCAGTAATCATTGACATGGTAAGCTCCTTTGTCCTGTCCTGAAACCATATTTTCTCCTAATTTCCTTGACTCCAAGCTCTTTTGGTCTCCCCTTGGCTTTTTGGTGCCTTATCTCCTACTTGAGCAGTTAATGGGGGTACTCTACAATTCAGCCTTGTGTCTTTCAGTCCGGGACATTTTAAAACAAAACAGAAAAATCCCCTTTAGGTGATGTCATTCCTAATCAGGTCTTTAAAGGTGTAATATCAACCCACATTGTGCTCTCAGCTCTGATCCACTGTAGGAGTTGAATTCTATCTACCACTTGTCTGCTGAGCCACTTAATCTGCAGGATTTACAGGCCCTTTCTCCCCACCCAGGTTTCTCCCCACTTCCATTTTCCACACTTCTGTAACTGGCATCGCTGTTAAAACTAGTTTTTAAAATGAAGTACCTCACCACAAAAAACTCTAAGTATATGAGATGTGCCTATACTATGTAGATTGATTTAGCCATTCTACAATGTATGTACTTATCCAAATATCACATGTGCACCACAAATGTATAAAACTTTTACTCGTTAATTTAAAAAATAAAATTTAATACCTAGAATCATTCCACATTCAGTATTTCTCCTTACCCTCTTCATCCCATTTAGCCTAAAATCTTCTTTATAATAATTTTAAAACACGTGTCAAGTATGTGTAGTCAACTTCCCAAACTCAAGTCCCAGTTATCTCTTGCCAAGTGTCTCATCCACAGCCCAGTGTGCCAGGGCAGTGAGGTGGGTTGCAGACAGGCCAAAAGAAAAATGTCCAGAGACAGCATGGGAGGCATATGGTTTATTGGCAGAAGTTTTACAAGAGATCAGTGACTGCTCCAGAAAGAGCCTCGTGGCAACATGTTGATAGATAGATCTTCCATCCCTCCAGCTGCATTGCCAAGCTGCGCCTCCTCTCCCTCAGTGTTTTGTCCAGTGGTGGCCAACTGGATGAGTGACACATATGCTCTCCACTGTGCCCTCAGTTCCTCACCCATCCCCACTCAGAGAAAGGATTTTTCAAGTTAGTCTGCAGAAGCAGTGACATCATCAGCATAGCTGGCTTAGTTAGCTTGTCTGCTCATCATCCCCAGAAGCAACTAGTACGTGCAAGAAAGTAGCTTTCTACAGATAACACTAACTTGCCCTCATTCCCATTATGCTTGAGAGAAAGCCAGTTGTCTTTCAGGATAGCATGTATCTGGACTTTTTGCCCCAGGATTGCTTTTATTGTTCCCTTAACTCTGCTAGATTTGGGGGAAAGGAGGATTCAGGGACATGGTGTTTTCCTGCTCCCCTTTGATTTAGGGTTTTTATGCCACATCAAGAGCAAAGCCTCTGATGGGATGTCCCTCTTTCAATCTTACCTCTTCCAATTCATTGTCAGGTCATTTCTCTGACAAAACCCTTTCAATTCTTTAAATAATATTGAAATTCTTTCCTATTGCTGTAGAGCCTTAACTATGTGAAATTGCATCTCTCTAACTTTTATCCACTTCTTTATTACACTCTCACCTCTTTGATATTTCTACAGGTTTTGTTTGAATACAAGATATTCCCTCCTCAGGGCACTTTATTTTTCTCTGGCTCTTTTCAAAAGGCATCCTTTAATTCTGAAGTTATCAGCTCAAATACTTTAGGTGGCCACCCTATAAAAGTATATAATATTGTCTATTCCATTCTCCAATCTTTTTATTAGTGACAATAGTTTTTAATTACCCATCTGTAGATTGATGATTTACTCTCCTTGCAATAGAATAAAAACTTTATGATAGTAAGAAATCTCCTCTCCTGTACTAACCTCTGAACATAGCACCTGGTATTATACACACAACTTAAGTCTACCTTCTAAGGGCAGGCAATTTAGCCACTTAATTATCTTCAGAAAACCCAAACTGCAGAATCACTTAACAAATGTTGATCAGATGACAAGAGGTAAGTACATTTCTGAAAAATCCTCCAAGGGACTTATTATTTATTAGTCTATTATTTAAAGATAGTTATTGATTGCCAACCATGTATCAGGAACTGTGAGCTCTGAATGAATTTATAGGCTAATGGACTTACTTTCAGTTCAGTATCTTCATAAAATATCATAAAATCACTGAACGAAGGGAAGAAATTAGATCCAAAGCTGTGTCAGAGGTGCCTTCCTGGATCATGGGGACAAATCAACAAGTTACTGTTGATCAGGGAACAAGTGAAACAAGATATCATATGTGATTTTTTTAGGGATACTTATCTAAAAACAAGTCAATACTCTTAGATGCATATGCTTTTCAAATACGAAGTTTTCAGTGTTTTGATTTTGTACTTTTTCATTATCAGGGATCCCTGGTCATTACATTTCAAATGACTGAAGCAAATCAGAGAACAAAAACATATTTTAAGCCATACATTACATTGTTTAATATTTATATGCACATTATAGTTATTTCTCCACCTGGATTTTCTGATTTGACAGATCTTGGGTTTTATTGTGTGTGGACATATGAGACCTGGCCTGTATGAAGCCATGAGTTGAGACAGAATATTTATCTTAATGTCCTAGTGGAGTTCTTAGAGATGATTTTCAAGTGGGGAAGTATGATAAAAAGCAATAAATGACATAGAAATATTTCCAGTAAACTTCAGGTAAATTAAAGACCTGATGCCAAAAATGTTGTAAGTAAATAATCTTTAACTCAGGTTATGATAAAAAGACAGCTGTGTAAGAAGACAGACCTGATTTTTTTTTTTAAATAAAAAATTCATACTGGGAATTGAATTCAGGGATCCTCTACCACTGAGCCACATCCCAAGTCCTTTTTATTTTTTATTTTAAGACAGTCTGACTAAATTGCTCAGGCCGGACTCAAACTTTCAATCTTCCTACCTCAGTCTCCCAAGTAGGTGGGATTATAGGTGTATGCCACCAAACCTGGTTCTGAATTACTGCTTAGCCATATACAGGTAGTGGTGCAAATTATTTACTTTTTATTTTCTTTAAGTTTTTTCTCTATAAAAATGGAAAAACAATACTTATTTCACAGAAATTTCTTGAGCTTAAATAATACATAAGAAGTGATTAGTGGTGTGAAACTTATTTAATAAGTGATAGCAACTTTTTTTCCATCATTCTTTCTTGTTAATAGAAATATTCAAGATTTTATAGTCTGGTAATACACAAAACTTATTTCCTGAAAGTTTTGAGATGCTCTCTTCTTTGGTTTCAGACAGTCCCATATTTTCACTTTAATACCTAGAATATAAGCAATATTTTTAATATAAACATTTCTCAAATATCCTTTTTCCATTTGATACTGTAGAGTGAACATTTCTAAACCCATCTGCTGTGAGGTTTAACTTAACCTGTGCATACAAACCCATAATTTTCTCTTGCCAAATTTTATAGTCTTCTTTTGTTAATTATAGTTGTGAAAACTTATTATTCCTATTAGTAGTGATAAATACATTCTACTTTTCTGTATAAACTGAGTTTCATTAATCAAAGATTCTCATTTTTTTTTACATTTTAACATCTCTGAAATAGAGATGCATGTTACAAACAATATTGTCCCTAAATCTTTCTTGTCCAGGAAGCAATCATGACAAGGCCGTGATTACCTGCTCATCTGCTCATGCATGAATGTGGAATTTCTCCTTGTGCATAACTGAACAACTGAACTCCCTCCTGATTCAGTCAATCAACCACTAAGGAAGGAACATGATTCTTGATGCTTGTCTGAAAACCTTTTGTTGACACTCTCTGCTATGATAAAGACACCACAACCATCAGATCTGGATGAATGAATCCCACAGATAATGGAAAATTCTTTTAAGGAACATGCTATCAATAGAAGGGAGATCAGTAGAGCAGAGCAAGCAGATTTGGGAGAGAGGGGAAGGGGAAAGAAAAGGTACCAGGATTGATCCAATTGTGTTATGTATGAATGTAGAAATAAATATGGCATAACCAATCCCACTATTATGTAGAATCAGAATGCACTAATAAAAAGTTTTTAAAAGATTTAATACCAGAACAAAAAACAATAAAAAGTGAAAAAAGAAATGTGACATCATTATGCTTCTGCTGCTCAGAAAGAGATGTGGAAAACACAGACTGGGTCAACTATGGGTCTAAAAGTTCATCAAACAGTTGTTCTCTAAACAAAATGTTTGAGGAATACCATAATTAAATTATTTCACTCATATTTTCCTGTTTAAGATAAAAATCTAAAACTTGTCTGAAAGGGCTTTTCCAACATATATAAAAATTTTAAGTTCTAGAAAAGCATTATGTAACAGCCTAATTTATAATATTTTTCCTTTCTTGGCCTGGTAATGAATGCCTATAATTCCAGCTACTCTGAAGTATGAGGCATGTGGATTGCAAGTTTGAGACCAGCCTGGGCAACTTAGCATAATCCTGTCTCAAAATTTAAAAATCCATAGAGTTGGAGATGTGGTTCAGTGGAAGAGGGCCCCTTGGTTTAATCTAAAGTATTGCAAGAAAAAAAGTAAATAAAATAATAGTATTATTTTCTTTCAGATATACTAAAATATTAGTACACTTTAAAATATTAAATATTTTAGATTCAGTAAAACATGGTAAGTCACCACTTAAAACACTTTATATTTTTAAACTAAGTTTACCTTAGAAATAATGACATTTCCATCCTCATGGGTTGGAATACATTCTTCACATTTAAATATCAACTATTAGGAATGTTAGAAAGAGATCATATTGGAAGTATATGGCCTAAAGACCTAAACCTGCAGTCCCACACCAGCCAGGCTGAGGGACATGAAAAGCAAGGTGGAGAAACCAAAGAAGAGTCATAGTTCTCAACTGAGGAGCCTGGTCCCCCAGTTGGGCTCTCCACGAAGATGGAGAGCTGGAGCTATTGCTAGATCCTAACATCTGCCTTGGTATGGTCCTACCCATTGTTGTTGTTAACTTCTCTATGAGCATAATATGTCATCATGTAACCACCCTTTTGCTGAGTGATGCTTATTGACAGTTAAGTTCTAACCTAAAGTAGAGTCTCCAGGGAAAATGGAAAAGACACTCATACAGTCCAGCTTGACATGAAAGTATTACTTGAACAACCCACACATTGGATGTTTCAAAGAGATTGAAAGGAAGTAGAACCATCTTCTTGGTCTGATCTCTCTATGCTCACAGACACGAAGAAAGGAAAGTAACAAATATGTTCCCTATGATTCTGATTAGTGGATTTATCACAAGACATTCCCATTCTTAAGGCAGAGGGTCTTAAGAATTACACAAACTCAGCAAAAAATTACACAATTCACTTTAGATAGAGCTTGAGGAGTTCTGCATCCTGATCCTCCCTCAATAGATTTGGACTTTGGAGAATTTATTCTCTCATTCTGGGATAAGGTAATGCTGCTGATACCAAATGACAGAGAAGTGATTGAATGCAGAAACTATGGCCAATTCCATAGCTACTAATAAACTTTTTAGGACAGATGGGAAAGTTTACAGATGATGAGTCACCAGAGCATCCTGGATGAAATCAAAGAGGTGCTTATGGCCAAAGACCTCCACTTTGAAAGCATGTTTAAAAAGGAATTAAAAACCTCATCTTTTTAAAGATCAAGGGATCAGCTTTCAGGAAGTTGGAGTAATACTTAGCCTCGTGACTGTTTTCTGAGTTAGTTTCTCTCAGAATAAAGGGGAAGATTCATGATATGCAAGGATCTTTCTCTTCTAAACCAGATTCTTCTCTTTGTTTCAGACTGGAGGAAATCAAGAATGTGTAGTTAGTTGGCTACTTAAAAGAATTTTGTTTAAATACTTTAAATATTCCTTCTGATGAAGCTAATAATAAAGCCAGAAAGGAATAGGAGTCTCAAGTGATAATAAAATAGAATGTAATAAAAATTCAATCTTTGGAAGAAGTATTACCAATTATAACTAATAATTATGTACAGTCTGCTTGACTTCTAACCACAGTAAACTCCTGTTTTCTTGGAATTCAAGCACCCTGAATGTTTACCTTTAACTATTATCAGCATTTTTGTAATGTTTATTTATAAAAGCAAAATAAATATGGATGAGCAAAAATTAATCTCGCTGTATTGTTCATTTTTATTCTTCAGGATGACATACAGAGCAAATGTGTCAAAATTATGTTCAAATAAATCCTTTTCAAAGAAACTATCCAGGGACAGAGCAGATTTAGCAACACTTCTATATTTCTGCATATTGTACAGTCTTAGTGACTCTAACACATGGCTGGATTCCAAAATGCCTTCAGAATCATAAAAAGACAGGTTTAATCATATGGGATATTGAGCAGAGGTTGACAATGTATCCGTCCATTGGGGGGAAAAAAATCAATGGTTCTGCATTGTCTATGGCTACTCAGCTGAACTGGAGACCTAATTTCCCCCTAATACTGGATAAGAGGGTATTTGCAGATCATTGTAAAAGGAAGAAAGACCAGTGCTGGCAGACACATAAATAAGGACTGCCTAGAATTCTGGGTGGATTAAATGTTCTGGAGAAGTGGCATGGTGCCATTTCTGTACCAAGAAGTGAAGGTAATTTACATATTGAGCATGTAATCAAAAACAAAAGGCTCTTGACTCTACAAATTAAACCATCCAGTTTCCTTAAAAAAAGGAAGAATTAGAAACAACAACAAATGCAGCAAAGCAGAAGCATCAGTAATAAAGTCAGATTAAGAAACACTGATGCACAGCAAATAACTCATGGGCTGAATCACAGAATCCAGAGAAACACTGTTCACATTTTTAAGCACTTTACGAAAATAGGTAAAACACTTAAAAACCTGTGTTCACTGTATTTAAAGTGAAATAAAAATCATCACTTGGTACATAGTAGTTGAAAATTTCCATTTAGTTTCATGTGGTATTAATGGAAAAGAAGCAAACTTTTAACTTGTAAATTTTGTAAGGTACTTAGAATGAAGTTCTAAATAATGCTAGACTTTGTTATTTTATATGTATATTATAGCTATTATAAATGATATTCTTTAAATACCATTTTAAGATATTAGTAACCTCACAAGCGATTTCCTCTTTACTCCTTGCTTTTGGAGAGCCTCCAACCCAAGGCCCAAGAAATAAAACTTTGGAACCCTAGTCTTATTAGCTCTGCAGCATGACAAGCTAAGATGGATACTTTGATGTACTGGCTGTAGTAGCCCACTGTGGCCTCCATAATCTGAGAGGAGACCATATTTGGAGACCAGATCATGTAGCCAGTGTGCTTTGTTCTTTGGCTGATTGCAGGTAGTCTAAATGGCTGAATTTCAGTGACCAGTGTAATAGATGAAGGTACTTATTTAGAAAATGCTATGTTGCTATAAAATCAAGCTCTTAGGACATGATCATTGATTTAAGAAGCCTTCAGGGAGAAGAAAACAACTCTAGCCAGATGGTGCTTAAGACAAACACACACACACACACACACACACACACACACACACAAACCTGAAGTTCTTTCACATAAATCAGCCAATTAATATGCTAAGTCACAAAAGGTAAATCATGAAATTTCTCTTTCCCAGTTCCAAACCTGTCCTTTTCTGATGTTTCCTTCCTTTTGAAGCCAGTCTTTCATTTTTCCCACTGATTTTAATTTTTAGACACATAAATAAATGGTTAAATATAATAAGAAATATATCTTTATCTATTCCAGATGTCGGCATTACGTTCTGGTGACAAGAACACAGTTAGGAGTCTGGCTTTTCACCTGTTCATGCTGTTTGAAATTGAACAATTTGTATAATCTAAGTATCAATTTCCTCCTTCATTTGGTAGGGAAGATCCAATCTTCCTCCAGTTATTTTATGAATTAAAGAAGGAATTGGTTTATAGCAAAAATATTGGCATTAGCTGCTGCCAGTATTCCTCCCCCTCCCATCTTACAACCCAGCTTGTCAGCCCGAGAACTTCCTAGTCAGTCATTGGTCCAGATCTTTAGCCTGCAAACCTCCTAGTACGTAGGTCATTAGTCCAATTGCTACTAGCCCACAAAATTCAAACTACTTAAGAGAAGCTCCCTGGCCATTTTTTCTCTCTCTCCCCTAGTCCTGAGAGTGGACACTCTAGTCATCAGTGTCTCTCTCCCTCTCTCTCTCTCACTGTCATTCTTTCTTTCTCTCTTCTCTCTCTTCTTCTCTCACTCACTCACTCTTTTTCTGTCTTCTCTCTCTTTTTCTCTCACTCACTCTCACTCTTCTTTTCTCTCTCTCTCTCTCTCCGCCTGCAGGCAGACACTCTGCCTGTCCACTTAATACAATCTCTTGTGTGAGTTCCCATGTCTGCAGTGATTTTCTGGGTGCTTTCAAAAAGGAGTCACAATTTGAACTTAGATTATGCCTATGTGAATACAACATGCCCAGACAAGTCTTCAGTGGATAGTTGAAGAGAATCTGTGAGCCATTTATTTACCTAAAAGAGCTAGTGGTGTTTGGGGAAGAAACTCATTCTAAAAAGGAAGAGAAAGACACACACACACACAAATCTGTTTTCTGGGAAAAAAAAAATATTGACAATTACTCAAATTTGTTCTGTACCCTTAGCTATTAACTCATGAACAAGTCCTAGGAAGACAATGGGAAAGGAAAAGAAAAATCCAAACCAGAAAATGCATTGTTCCATTATTATTTTGAAGATGCTGCACAACAAAACTGGTAATTGTTGTTTATAAGTGCTAGAAATCAAACCCAGGGCATCACACATGCTAGCTAAGTGCTCTACCTTTGAGCTATATCCACAGTCCATAAAAGAGGTAATTTAAAAAAAAATTGTCTTGTGTAATAAAATCTAACACAAAAGTGAAAGATTTGAACAGTTTCTACTTATTAATGGAACTTAGCAAAGCCATGCACATTTAGAGCACATAAGAA
Source organism: Glaucomys volans (assembly GCA_020662805.1). NCBI lineage: Eukaryota > Metazoa > Chordata > Mammalia > Rodentia > Sciuridae > Glaucomys > Glaucomys volans. The sequence continues at coordinate 6,989 of JAJEJO010002123.1, read as the reverse complement.
CACAGCTCAACTCTGTCATATCAATGATTTCAGGGGACCACACTTATCTTTGCAAATAGTAACCAGGGATATCTGGCATCTGGCAGCAGTAGTTATAAATGTGGAAGTACAAAAGCTCCCAGGCTCCCATTTTAGTGACTTCTAGAGCTATGAGTGACACCAATATCTGAATTAGGAGTAGTCAGCCAAGTATCAGCTAAAAGAGTGGTATCCATGAAGAGGCAATTAGGGTTAGTAAAAGGGGACACAAGAAAATGACTACAGGATATTCTAGGTCAAGGGTCAACAAACATCTCTAAAGGGCCAGACAATACATTATAGATTTTGTGGGCTGAGTGAACATTGGTCAATGCCAATCTAATATTTCACCTAAGGTTTCATGAAGAGCTCTGAGCATAGCTGAAACATAAGACCTTTAATAATTTTACTTAACAACAATATGAAATTGGATGTTTTGCAAGATGGAATAATTTCAAAGAGTGTGGGATAGATGATTTCTTTTCCTAATCCTGCCAATAAAGTAAAGGGAGATCTGCTGAAGAGCATCGGTGAAGGTTTTCCTCATTCTCAGGAAAATGTTTCCTTTATCTTTCTTCTCTACAATTGTCAGTATATTAACTTAGTCTCTTCACTAGATTTTCCCCTCATCCTTAAAACAATGTCCAGCTATCATCAAAGGCAATAAAATTGAAATGTGTTTGTTAAAGTAAGGAAGCATTCCCACAGGGCCTACTACACTACAATTCTGAACTTCGAATATCATGGAGATGTGGCGCATATCACAACTGCAGCATGATGGGAGGGTGGGAAGGGGGTGGATATTGGTTGTAAAGGTATATTTTACTTGAAAGAAAACATGAAGCAGAATGCAAAATTATGTGTAGCATTATACACTTGAGCAATGCATAAACACTATGAAAGTTGCAAAATGAAAAATCCAATAGTTACATTAAATGAAATATTTAAAAAAATTTTAAAAAAAATAAAAAAAAAAAAAAACAAGAAAAAGCTACAGATTTTATAAACAGAAAATTGGTAACAAAATACACATACCCAAACTCACCAAATTATGTACATGAATTCTGTGAAGGGTTTACCAATCATACCTCAATAAAGCTTGAAAAAACAAAATGATGAAGCTACCTTCAAGCATATTAAGGGTTACAATAAATCTAAATAGTCTAAACATACTTTATTAAAAGAGAATTCCATACTGAATTTTTTAAAAATATATATATTTTTATATATAATATAATTTGTATATAATATTTAATACATATATATATATAAAATTGACATAAAGTAAAATAGGTTAAAAGAAAAGAATGGTGAATCATAAAAACACTAATAAAAAGATGCTGGAGTATCTATATTAATATTTGTCAAGTAGACTTCAGAAGAAAAGAAGAAAAATAGCAGAAATCAAGATGGAAAGTACATGATAAAAGAGTTCATTTGTCAGAATATCTAGTAACATTAAATGCGCCTACATCTAAGAATGATATTGTATAAAAGGGGAAAGAAACACACAGAAAATCATTAAGGGTATAGAAAATAAGAAGAGCACAGCAATCAACTTAATTGTCATTTAGAGAATACTCCACCCAACATCAGTAGAATACACAAGGAACATTCACCAAGAAAGACCATTTTCTGGATCAGAAAACAAAGTTTATTACTTTTAAATTATTGAAATTTTATTTCTTGACAATATGAAATTAAAAAACAAAATTATGGGAATCAGAACTGTATGTTTATAAAACCTAAATATTTTGATACTAAACAATACATTTCTAAATAATTCCCAGAAGAAGACTAAGTCTCAAGGGAAATTTAAAACTGTTTGAACTGAATAAAATTAAAATGCAGCATAGGATTACATTAAATCTAAAAATTTAGGGATATAGATAAAGCAATGTATATTTGGAGCGTAAATGTATGTGTTGAAAAGAAAGAAATCTAATCAATCATCTAAGTTTTCACATTAAGAAAAGTAAAGATAGAAAAAAAGTCATGTAGAAGGAAGAAAACAATAAAAATATGCATGTAAAAGAAATTAAAAACATAAAAGCATAGAGAAACTTCAGTGGAACCAAAAATTGCTTGATTGAAAATATCAACAAAGAGGCTAGATTTGACTGGAGAGTCAAAATGAGGATGAAAGAGAGACAGAGAAAGAGAGAGAAATGACACAACTCATCATCCTCTGAAACTAAACGCAGAATATCACTGTAGACACCACAGAAAGTAAATGGATATGGAGGGACTACTATGACCAACTCTGAGGACTTGAGCTAAAATATTGCAATTCATGCTTCGTTCTTTAAGTGGTCAAAGGATGTCACTGTCACCATAAATTGATCTGCTGGATAGGAACTTAATTAGGCTTAAAACACTTCTTAACAATGATTTATTCAGATGGGAGTTTGGGATTTTCTGTTTCTTTTCTGTTATGCACGAGTATTCCCCTTTTCTTGTTTTGCTCAGAGACTACTCTGTGTTTCCAAGTATTCTTTGTATTAATAAATACCATGCTGACCAACAAATAAATAAACAAATAAATATAGCATGCATTCAACAAATTAGGGAACTGGACCAATTATCTGAAAGACACAAAGTATTTTAAAAAAAAAACTATTTCAAACATTCACTGATCACTGGAAATTGATTAAACAAATTGATTTCGTTAAAACCATGTAAAAATTAAAACTCCAGGCTCAGATGATTCTATTTGCAAATTCTACCAATCATTTAAAACTAAATGAAAATCCCTAATGGGTTGGACATGTAGCTCAGCAGTAGAGCACTTGCCTGGCAGTGCCAAGGCCCTGGTTCAATTCTTAGCACCGCAAAATAAAATGAAAGTAAATAAATAAAACACTAAATCTGAAAAGTTCCAGAAAACACAACAATGAAGATATTTCTAACCTATTTTCTGAGGTAAGCATTACCATGAGAGTAAAACTAGACAAAGACATAAAAAAAAAAAAAAAAGGGAGGGAACAGGGAGAACGAAAAGAGTGGAGTCCAATGTTACTTATGAATATAAAAATCTTCAACAAAGTATTAGCTAAATGAATCCATCGAGATATAAAAAGAATGATGTATTATGACCATGTGGTATGTGTCCCAGGAATGCAAGATGATTTCAGCATTCAAAAATAAGCCAATGTATTAAAATCATCCTATAAATAGGCTAAATAAGAACAAGTTAATGCAATAGAAATTAACAAAATTCAGCATTAATGATTTTTAAAATGTCCCCTGAAATTAGGGATAGGAGAAAACTTCTCAATCTAAAAAAGAATATCTGCAAAAAAATAACAAAACTGCATTGTCACCATACTCACTGTTGAAAGATAGATATTTTTCAACTATAATCAGGAGTAAGGCAAAGGAGTGCCTTCTTTCTATTCCTGCTCACCATTGCACAAGTGGCCCTAGAAAATGTGAGAAGTTAAGAACAAAAAACATCACACAACTTGAAAAGAAGAAATAAATTTGTCCCTTTTCACAAATAACATGATTGTCTATGTGGAAAGTACCAAGAATACTAAAACAAATCCCTGAGATACATAAATTTAGCAAGAGACTTCTCTTAATAAAGTATATCTTCCAAAAACCTATAAAACTACATTGTTAATATTTTTAAATATAACCATTAATATTTAGCCTTGAACTGACGATTCTAGGTGGGGCAATGATAAAGATCAAAGCAAAGCTTTCAGTATATGATATATATATGATATCATGTTATCCTCATTGAAAGCCCAAAAGAATCTAAAGGAATGTGTTTATATGCATAAATCAATAGTTACTTACAGAAAAAATGATTTATTAAGAGAGGTCTCTTGTTCCTTCTTGGCTTCATTACACTGCATTCATTGAGATATCATTTATCTCCTTTAATCTGTTCAAATAATTATTCTATTCCATTGATTTCTGCTGTATCACACATTGATTTCTATAGCAATGTAATAAATATCCATTGATTACTGTTTCTATGTAAGTCTTAAAATTGGGTGGACAGATTCCCTTCATTCTTTTTTAAAAATTGCTATTTCAGTTACATTGCCTTTCTGTATGCATTTTAGAACAAACTTGCTGAAATATTCATAGGAATTGGGTTAAATCTGGGGAGAAATGGCATCTTCACTAGTTACATTGCCATCTCCACTTCTGTCCATGCACAGAGTATCTCTACATTAATTTGATTTTTTTAGATCAGCATTTTGTAGTTTTCAGAGTACAAATCCAGTATATGGTTTGTTAAATACTTAGATATTTCATTTTCTGAGAAATTGTAAATGTATTTTTTACTTTGGTATCCACATATTCATCGATATTATATTCAATTGATTTCTATGTTTATCTTATTTCCTGTAAGATTACTAAATTCAATGAATGGTTCTGGGGAAAAATAAATTTAGCAAGGGCATAGAATGTAAAAATAATATTTTAAAAAATAAATCATATGTAAAAATACTATCAGAAAACTGAAATGTAAAGAATATGTCCTTTACAACAACTCCAAAAGTATAACACCTTTAACCATATGTGCAAGATCTTTATGCTCAAAATGATAAAACACTGATCAAAGAAATCAAAGGACATCTGAATAAATAGAGAAGGAAAACTGTGCTTACAGATTAGAAGACTTTCCAATTCTTCATAAATTGGTGTATAGATTTTATAAAATCCCAATCAAAATCTCAGCAGATATTTCATAGATACAATCAAGCTGATTCTAAAGTAAAAAAGAAAAAAGTATTGAAAAAGCCAAAATAATTTTCAAATAGAATAAGGTTAGAGCACTCACATTACCCTTAAGACTGACTGCTGTCTATAGTTATCAATAGATTGATATGTGAAATATAGGTATAAACAAAGTCTGGAGACATTTTTGATTGAAGCTGCAACTGGCATCCAGTTGATAGACACCAAGGATGCTATGAAACTTCCTACAATGCCCAGGAGAACGTTTCAGATAATTATTCATCACAAAGTGTCAATAATGTTGAGGACAAAGTGTCAATAATGTTGAGGTTGAGAAAAATGGCAAAGTTCACTCACAAAGAAACCTGTACACAAACAATAGTGTTATAATTGGTTCAGAGAGGAAACAACCTGTTTTAGTCAGTTTTTTTGCTGCTGTGACTAAAAGACCTGACCAGAACAACTGTAGAGGAGAAAAAGTTCATTTGGGGGCTCGCAGTTTCAGAGGTCTCAGTCCATAGACAGCTGGCTCCATTCCTCAGCACTAGAGGTGAGGCTGAACTTCATGGCAGCAGAGTGTGGCAGAGGAAAGCAGCCCACACGATGATCAGAAAGCAGAGAGAAAGATCTCCACTTGCTAGATACAAATACATACCCAAAGTCAGGCCCCCAATGCCCCCCCTCCTCTAGCCACATACCACCTGCCTTCAGTTACCACTCAATTAATCCTATCAGGTGATTAATTGACTGATTGGGTTAAGGCTTTCACAATCCAATCATTTCTCCTCCAAACCTTCTTCCATCTTCTCATACACAAGTTTTTGGAGGACATCTCACATCCAAACCATAACACAATCCATAAATTGGTGCACATTCATACCTTGAAGCAATATTAGCAATAAAAATAAATGAACTATTTAAGTCATGAAACAATAAGAATGAATCTCAAATGTATAATGCAGTCTCAAAATATCGCATAATATATGATACCAGTTACATGACATCTTAACAAATTATAGAGAAAAAGAAAGGTCAGCGGTAGCTAGAGGTTAGGAATGCCATAGTGATTAAATACTTATGGGCAAGGGAATTTGGGGGCAATAGAAGTGTCTTGTGCTCTATTTTGGTAATGGCTATCCCAACATATAAATACATTAAAATTCATAGAACTATACATCAATAAATGTAATTTACTATAAGTAAATTTTTTAAAAATGATTTTAAAAGTACACAGATATATTTAAAACTAAACAAAGTGAAAATTGTTATGATATTATTTTTAATGACTACTTTTATTAATGGGATTACTGAGTTTTTTAAAAAGTGTCAACTATGGAACAATGATAACTGAGCTCAGAACCCAGCTTTGATGCTGATTAGCCTTCTGACCTTCAATGGATAATTAACTTAATCTGTGTGAACATCATTCTCTGTGTCTATAGAGTGGGAACGATAATAGATTCTCATAGTATTGTTGTAAAGTCTGAGTTACTACACAATAACATACTTAGAATATTGCCTAATAAATCATAAATACATTATGAAAATTCACTTATTTTTATTTTAAATAATATACACAATGCTTGTATAATACATAATTTCAATTGTTTGAAGAATTTGAAAGTCATGTGACAAATTAATAATTTTGATCAAATTTATTAAAAGAATTATTGCTTGTATTTTAATTAAGAAAATGCTATCTTGGGCATTATTAAATACATTACACCTTGTATCAATTTATTTCTTATTTTTATGTTGATAGACTTCTCATGAAATTCACCAATGTAATAACATGTATTATGCCCTTAAGATATACTGAATAATTTTCCATTTCAGTAAATTTATATTTAATACATCTTTTAAAATGTCCTGATTATAAACATTATGTAATTAATTTAACCAGTAACCCACTACAGAACAATAGGTCATTTCTTGATTTTCAAAAATCATTACAACTTTGTTCTATGAAATTAGTTATATCGATAAGGTGGAACTTTGCCTTATTTCTCTTCAAAGTACTTTACATATTTTTCAAAAATCAAGCCCTATCAATGTGCATCTTTTGAATATTAAATATATTTAGTAAGAATTCTCAAAATAAAAGTGTTTTTAAAATATTATAAGCAAATAGTGTTAAGTAATTTTGAAAATACAAATTTTGTTTCAAGAATTGTATTTATAACTATAAATGCTTCCTGTATATTTTAAATTAAAGCAGTAATGCATTCAGTTCTATTCTCTGAAGAATGAGTTTGTAACTTTATCTTAAGAAA